>CAUYLG010055853.1:0-72796 GCA_963573385.1 Cacajao melanocephalus | reverse complement strand
TTCTGTTTTTCTTTGAGACAGAGTCTCACTCAGTCACCCAGGCTGGCTGGAGTGCAGTGGTGCTATTTCTGCTCCCTGCAGCCTCTGCCTCCCAGGTTCAAGCGATTCTCCTGCCTCAGCTTCCCGAGTAGCTGGGATTACTGGCACCTACAGGCACCCACAACCACACCTGGCTACTTTTTGTATTTTCAGTAGAGATGGGGTTTCACTATGTTGCTCAGGCTGGTCTCGAACTCCTGACCTCTGATGGTCCACCTGCCTCAGCCTCCCAAAGTGCTGGGATTACAGGTGTGAGCCACTGTGCCCGGCCTGCCTGCCCTATATTGCAGTCCTGCTTTAGCTGACCAATGTCCACAGGGACTGAGTGTTTGTCTTCAGGAGACTTTGTGTGTGGAACACTGATTCCAATAGCCCCTGGTTAGGGTGGGAGCTCCGGGAGAATTGTAGGCTGATGCATTGTTTTTGTTTGTTCCCAGCGTAGTGTCCCAAACATAATCTACTGAGACCAAAACAAAGTGGGGTGAAAATGAATCGCTTTCTCTTTTCCCAAGCCTTCTAGACATGAATCCTGTGCTTATGATGCAAAGAAAATTTACCTGGGTTCCTTTGCTGTCTGGTTTTGCTTATTACCGTCTCAACAAAAGGTCGGGGAAAATGCACATCAAGGAGAACTTCTAGAGGTGTGAGGGGCCCAGGACTGCAGGGGATGAGAGCCTGTGCACCACAGGGCAGTGGAGGGCCTTAGGCTGTTCTTTTGGTTTCGTAAGCAAAGCAGAGCCCTCCCCTCACATAGTTAGGAAACACCACTCATTCATCTCAGTCCACAGGGTGGACCTGGGGGTGCAGCTCTTCCCTCCAATTCGGGGTTATGACAAACCCCTTCTCCCTCACCATGGCCTTTCTCAAACCAGAACAGAGCTCAGATTTGCCTCAGTCATGGGGTGTCGAAGCAAGGATCTTGAGTCATTTCATTCACTGTTTCTAAAGTAGGGTATGGGGATCATCAGCATATTACTCATTCAGTAAAATGGAGATTCATGGGTCCTACTCCAGACTAATGGAATAGGGTTGGATCCTGGGAATCTGCATTTGACATGACTCTCCAGGTGATCAAAGTGCTCTCTAAAGTTTGAGAACCATTGAGAAAAGCTCAATGAATGTGGGCATTGGAACAGACCATTGCAGAAAGACGAGTCATATGAAGAAACTGGAAGCCAGAAAGGTAAAGGGATTTCCCCAAGGGTTTGTTGTTAGGGTGTCATTTTTCTATTACCTAGGGCTCTAAAATGAAGGGGTTGTAGTTTTGGGGAGCCACTTCTTCTTTGAACTAGCTATTCCATCAGAATGAGAGCTGCCTTTGTCTTATTTGGCTTGTCGTTCTGGTCTTGGGGTGAGTGCCTAATTCAGGCTGGGCCAATCACAGTACCTCACTGCCCTGAGATAACTGGGATCGGCCCAGGAGGGCAGCTTTTCATCCAAAATGGACCAGCCAGAGCCCATTCTTTATTGGAGCCATTGGTCGGAGCACATTCCTCTGAGAGCAAAACCGGAAAGATGTGAGTCTAGAAG
Source organism: Cacajao melanocephalus (assembly GCA_963573385.1). Classification (NCBI taxonomy): domain Eukaryota; kingdom Metazoa; phylum Chordata; class Mammalia; order Primates; family Pitheciidae; genus Cacajao; species Cacajao melanocephalus. The sequence continues at coordinate 71,227 of CAUYLG010055853.1, read as the reverse complement.
CTCTCAGCAGCTGTCATTCCAGCTGTGTGGGAAAAGTGAGTCTGGGAAAATGAGGCCAAAATGCACAGAGAAGTGGAGGCCAAAGAACAGAGAATTTTATGATATATGGGGGGCCTGAGTCCATAGTTTCTGAGGCCAGCTTCCTAAAAGCCCTTTGGTTACATAAATCAATACCCGCCCCCACCGATTCCTTTACTTTTCCTAATAGGGTTCTGTCAATTGCAACCAAAAGAATTCTGATGTGGCAGAGACTCTAGTTGTAGACACATTCCTACAATATCCAAGTCCGTTTCCCCATCTTCCTTTGGGGCATTTCACCTTTTCTTTCACCAGCCATGTGTTCTGAATGGCACCATGGACTTCTTCCTTTTCCAGAACATTAGGTCCAGAAGATGCATGTGTGACACAAGTTGGGCCAGTCAAGGTTCTCTCTTGGAACTTTTCAAACTGAAGTTGTGAGAGGACACTGTTGTTCTCCATTTAGAAGAGCTTCCAGTATCCATAGTGTCTATAAGTCTTGTGAGGAAGCTTATCTGTAGGAAGGAAGAGGAAAGAGAAATGAGATATGGAGAGTAGCAAGCCCAACAACGTTGAGGTGTCTCATTCTAGGTGACTCTGGAGCCAGTGACATGGTTTTTTGTCAAAGCAAATATGAAGTGAGTCACTGTCACTTTCAATCAAAAAAGTCCATGCAGATAGCGGGATTCCTGAACCAACTGGCTTAGACCTCAAGCCTGAGGAGGAAAAATTCATGCACGGAATAAGGGTGAGGTTTCATCACTGACGTTTATCCTAACTTAAACCCACAGACACCTTCCTCACCCACCTCCACCACACCTCTACTCGCCTCACACCTCTAGTCCCTAGCTGGCTAAGTCAAAGTTCAGGAAAAAAGCAACCACCTTATGATTTCAGAGGGAATTTAATACAGGGAATTGGTTGTAGATATTGGAACAGCAGAGAAGTCAGGTAGGATGATGGAAGTAACTCAGAGTTTGGCATTAGCTGGAAGCCACTAACAGGGGATGAAGAGGCAATAGGAGGAGGCTGTGACTAGAACCCAGAGGCTAGGGCCACCTAGGGGGAGCTGGGGCCATGGTTGGACTCCCTCATGAGGGCTGAGACCACAGAGGGAAGGGCCATTGTAGGATCTGGGAGCAGGGAGGTGACTCAGCCCCTGCTAAATACACCACCCAAAGCAGAGCTAAAGAGGAAAAAATACCATGGTTTCTCCCCTTCTCCTGCCCTCCAGACATGTGCCAGTGCCTCTCTTTTGTTGACCTACCCAGTCAGAGGTCAGGGGAGCCTGGGAAATGTAGACAGAGGGCAGGCAATGGCGTTCAGAGCACATGTGTAGTTAAGCCTGAATATGACAGGAACAGATCAAGGATTAGGGGGCCTCAAAATCTGGCTGCTCAGACCTCGTGGGGAAGGGTAGGGGCTACTCTCTGAGTGCCTGCCAGTAAATACTTCAAAAATGAGTTCTGGGCTTGCTTAGGACATTGGGATTCAAAACCGATTCCCAAATCTACCTTCCCTGTTGGAACTGGTCATGCTTTGGGTAGCACGCAGAAGGTCCTACAATACTGCTGCTCAGGTTCAGGGATGACCCTACTTCTCTTCCTCTGCTTGCTCCCTGGAACCCAAGCCAGGCCCTGGTTCTGAACGACTTCCTTTCCTGTTGATGCTACCTTGATTGTGCACTCTGGACCTTACTCCCTTCTCCATTCTTGCTGTCTCTGTATCTCCTCAGGACCGCATCGTCTCCTTCCTGGATGGGTCCTGCCTTTCCTCCTTAGTGTCTAGCTTCCCCTATTGTCAATACCGAGATCTCAACAGGTGCTTTCCTGGCTTGTCATCCTTTGAAGTCTCCCTTTGCCTGCTGCATAAACTGCAGCTGCCATAGCTTGGCATGCAAGGCCCTTCAGAAACCTACTTGGCCTTTATTAAAAATATTTACATAAGGATCTTTGATTAAGAGCAAGAGAAATAGACTCTGGATAGATGAAACAAAAGTGGGATTTTTTTTTGGTGGCGGGGGGAGTTTGGAAAACAGGGTTTTGGGGGAAGAGAAATTAGTTTTCCAGAAAAACCAAACTCAGAGAAGGGCAAGCGGGAAGTAGACAGTTTTGCAAGGGTTCTGTTGCTAGGATGAAGGAACCTCAGCTGCATTCAGTCTTCATCACTCAGTTTAAAATACCAGAAGGTAGCATCTGATTGGCTTAGAGAAGTCATGTGCCTGCTCCTGAGCCAATCACTGTATGTAGCTAGGGAAATCGGGCCAGGCCTAGGTCTTATGCTCCATGTATGTTTCCTGGGAGGTTGGTGGGGGTGAAAAAGAGGAAGGTTTCCACAAAGAAATGAAGATACTTAGGGGACATGGATACTGAAAGGATCCAAAGTAGAGCATGTCCATTATACTCACCGATATCTGAAAGTATGATTCAGTCATTCTCATTGTCTTCTCCCTGTCCATTGCCCATAATCTCATCAAGACGGTCTTTGGGAGAGAATCTATCATCACTAAACAAGCGACTCTTTATAGGAACAATATCCTGGAGAATTAATTATTGTAAATTTTAAACTCTTTCCCTAAAACTATTTATATTTTCAGTAAATCTAAAAAGCTTTCATTAATTACAAATCTCCCCTCATTCTGCCTTCTGTTCAGTAACAGAACAGAATTCTGAATAAGCAGGTCTTCAGGGTATGATGCTAGATACATAATTCATGGCTGTGCTGTGTTTTCACATCTGGGCTTCCTTAGAGCTTATTGATATTTTATTAAGACTTGAAATTGTCATATTATTTAAAAATTCACAAACTCTTAAAACTTTGATCATCTTAAAATGAGTTTTGTGTCTGCTAAAATTATATTATTTATTTATTCATTCATTTGTTAATTAGTTAACTAATCAAGCAAACATTTAATGAGCACTTGCTATGTGCCAGCCATGCATTAGCCACCAGACATAAAAAGGAAGTGCAGAGACAGCACCAGACTCAAATAACTCAGAGTCTAGTGGGAAAGTCAGACGTGTCATGAATAATAATGGTATTAGTTTCTTATCATTGTCATCTTTAATCTACTTTAAAAAGTTACACCCCAACTGATTAAAAAAATTTTTTTCTGAGACAAGGTCTCACTCTGTTGCCCAGGCTGCAGTGCAGTGGTGAGGTGGTGATTCACTGTAACCTCTGCCTCCCAGGCTCAAGCGATTCTCGAGCTCAACCTCCTGAGTAACTGAGATTACAGGGGTGCGCCACCACACCCAGTTAATTTTTATGTTTTTAGTAGAGATGAGGTTTTTCCATGTTGGCCAGGCTGGTCTCAAACTCCCGGCCTCAAGTGATCCGGCCATCTCCCCCTCCCCAAGTGCTGGGATTACAGGCAGGAGCCACCATGCCCGGCCCTGGCCAAGAGGGGAAAATAAAATACCAACAGATGCACATCATTGCACAGATTAAAGATAAGAGGTTAAAAAATATTTGATGTATAAATGCATATTGACTTAAACTACGTCTTCCCCCAAGCTTGTACCTTTTTTGTGGGTGTGGAAAGTCAGCCAATTCCTGAACTTCCCAAAGTTTATTGACTTAATTATGAGCAAAAACAGTGAGATACTGGCAGAGAAGTGCCTTCTTCAGGCTTCTGTGGGATGCCCTACTGAGACCTGCGGAGGAGTACACTGTTTCTTCTTAGAGCTGGAACTTAGTTGAAGGCATCACTCTTTTGCTTGTCAGAATAATTAAAAAACTCTCCAGGTGTCAGAGCTCAGCTTCTACTGTGTCAAGTGCAGCAAAAACATAGCTGACTCAGTTGGCACTGGGATGTACATAAAATGCATGGCCAGGTACAGTTTAATTGGAGAATTAAAGCAATGATCCTCATGCATATGTTACACATACTTTCTCTGCTTCCTTGAATGCTCCATTGTCTCATCAGACTTCACTTAAAAAACAGCAGTTCAATGACCAAATTATTATTATTATTTTTGAGACAGAGTCTTGCTCTGTTGCCCAGGCTGGAGTGCAATGGTGCGATCTCAGCTCACTGCAACCTCCGTCTCCCGGGTTCAAGTGATTCTCCTGCCTCAGCCTCCAGAGTAGCTGGAATTACAGGCATGCACCACCACGCCTAGCTAATTTTTGTATTGTTAGTAAAGATGGAGTTTCACCAGGTTGGTCAGGCTGGTCTCGAACTCCTGACCTTGTGATCCACCTGCCTCGGCCTCCCAAAGTGCTGGGATTACAGCCGTGAGCTACTCTACCCAGCCTTTAATGACCAAATTATTAAGCATTTCAAGATGTTGACAGTGGAGGCTTATACCAAGTGCTGGGTCCTTTTGCTCTTGGTGCCTTTGAGATCACACAGGTTGCACGTCCACGAAGCTGATCCCAGCCTTTATTCTAGCAGGCTTGGAGCCTAGATAAAATTTTGATTAAGTCTGTAAGATTAAGACAATAGATTTTGGGGGAAACTTGTAGCCTAAGCCACACTTTCTAACAATTCTATAAGGAAGGTGTCATCTCCTTTTTCCATGTTAAGAGACTGGGCTTCGGGGAGATGAGGTAATGAGCCAAGATGACAGAGCTAGTAAGTATTAAGGTCAAGATTTGAACCCATGTCTTCTAATGTTAAGGCCAGTTCTCTTTCTATTGTGGTATACTTACAGTTTATGAAATGAAACTAAATTATGTTTAATAAAATACAGTGAGATGAGAATGTAAAAAATATACATCTTTCTTGTAGGATATTAAAGAGAAGCAATTTTACTTAAAACAATAACAATACAACATACATATATTTATTCGCTTAATTCTTACAACAGTCCTATGAGTTAGGGGCTGTTAACATACCCATTTTATAGGTGAGAAAACAGAGGCATGGAGAGGTTAAGTAAATTGCCTAAGGTTCCACAGCCAGGATTATAAATGTTGCAGTCTGGATGTAAAGCCTGAGGTATTAACCACTACTCTAGCCTTCAAGTAGAACTTATTCCCTAAGAAAGTAAAATAAAGACCAGATGCAGTGGCTTATGCCTGTAATCCCAGCACTTTGGGAGGCTCAGGTGGGAGGATTTCTTGAGCCCAGGAGTTCGAGACTAGCCTGGGAAACAGGAAGAAACCTTGTCTCTACAAAAATTAGCCTGGCGTGTTGGTGCACACATATAGTCTCACCTGCCCGGGAGTCTGAGGTGGGAGGATTGCCTGAGCCTGGGAGGTCGAGGTTGCAGCTTTGATGACACCACTGCACTCCAGCCAGGGTGACAGAATGAGACTCTGTCAAAAAAAAAAAAAAAGCCATTTTAATAAAAGGACAGTAGTTTTGGACTTACTATAAGGTTTTTTAGGCCAAGTATAGTGACTCACGCCTGTAATCCCAGTACTTTGGTAGGCTGAGGCAGGTGGATCACTTGAGGGCAGGAGTTCGAGACCAACCTGATCAACATGGTGAAACCCCATCTCTACTAAAAATACAAAAAAATTAGCCAGGTGTGGTGGATGACTGTAATTCCAGCTACTTGGGAAGCTGAGGCAGGAGAATCACTTGAACCTGGAAGGTGGAGATTGCAGTGAGCTGAGATCGTGCCACTGCATTCCAGCCTGGGTAACAGAGCCAGACTGTCTCAAAAAAAGAAAAAAAGAAAAAAAAAAAAGGCCGGGCAGGGTGGCTCGCACTTGTAATCCCAACATTTTGGGAGGCCAATGAGGGTGGATCACCTGAGGTCAGGAGTTCAAGACCAGCCTGGCCAATGTGTCGAAACCCCATCTCTACTTAAAAAAAAATGCAGGCCAGGTGCAGTGGCTTACACCTGTAATTCCAGTATCCTAGGAGCGGAGGTGAGTGGATCACCAGAGGTCAGGAGTTCAAGACCAGCCTGGCCAACATGGTGAAACCCCATCTCTACTAGAAATACAATAATTAGCCGGGTGTGGTGGTGCACACCTGTAATCCCAGCTGCTTAGGAGGCTGAGGCAGGAGAATCCTCCAACCCAGGAGGCAGAGGTTGCAGTGAGCCAAGATTGCACTACTGGACTCCAGCCTGGGTGACAGAATGAGACTCCATCTCCAAAAAAAAAAAAAAAAAAAAAAAAAATAGCTGGGCATGGTGGCGCATCCTGTGATACCAGCTACTGGGGAGGCAGAGGCAGGAGGATTGCTTGAACCAGGGAGGCGGAGGTTGCACTGAGCTGAGATTGTGCCACTGCATTCCACCCTGGGCCACAGAGTAAGACTCCATCTCAAAATAATAATAATAATAATAATAATAATAATAATAAAGATTGCTTAACACAAATACTTTCCCAGTTAACAATGTTAGTTTAGGGGTAGGGTTAAATTCCGGACCTGTTGGTCTTCAAAACAGATTTTCTTAGAAAAGGATCCTTTATCTGCAGTCAACTGGAAAATAAAGGGAACTCAAGCGTCTCTATGGTATAAAGGCTCTTGGATATTTGTATCTCTGGAAAGAGGAAATGTAGACTCATATTCTCTACCACTTCACAAACAGATTTTCAGGAAATAATGAGCATTAGCTACAGAGGGAAATAAACTCTCTTGCAGGCTTTGAGGTCCTATTTAATGACAGGGATGTATGTGGAAAGTGAAGGCACACAGAAATGCTTTCTGGTAGATGTGGTTCCAGGAGTGGTGGGGCGGGGGAGGCAGCACTTGTTGGCAAGTCCCAGTGTTGTTAAGGCGAGGGAATGGACAGAGCTCAGACTGTAGATTTGGTTGCCAAACAAAGTGCCAACATAGGTGGGTATGCTCTATTTTCAGCAAAGAAATCATTGGGCTAGAAAACCCTCAAAATATCAATCATTCAATAAGACCTCTTTAGGAAAACAATGTTAGGATTTTTCACATAGCCCTTTTGAAGTCAACCAGTTTTGGCTTAAAACTTGAAAATAAAACAAGAGTGCACACTAGATCAAGAGGTCTTTCTAAGCTACTTTTGATCCTGGAAGATCCCTAGAGGAAAGACAGAGCCTTGGTTTCGTTAAAAAAAAAAATCGGCTTCAGGATGGAAAAGAGAGCCAGGATTGTGATTTCAGTCCTGTACTTTCCCTCCAAGGGAGGGTGCTGGGCCAAGCTGAGGCTGGGAGGCCATCAAAGACTCCCTCTGTGTATTAGGATTTGGAATTTATTTCTGATGTCATGATAAGGACAAAGGAATCTTGCACTATGTCAGGCCAGGGTAGCTGCTGTGCTCCTGATGGGGAGAAGGATAGGGTAAGTGTCCTCCTGGAGGGCCACCTTCAAAGCCTGGCATTGTCTCCAGAACAAATCCAACTTTCATTTCGTAGCCTGTTAGAGAGTTGTTCTCCACAAATGCCTCTGAACCCTCCTTGAACCCCAGAACGTTTCAGCTAGCACTGTCACTTGAAGTGAACAATTTCCATATGTTTACCCCCCTTGGAGAAAGTTGTTTTTCCTTTTATTTGTCCTCAGATTGTCTCTGTCCCTTTGTCCCATCAATAGTTCATTTGGTTGCCACCAAATTTGCTCTCCTCATCTCATTAGGTCATTAAATGAATTCCAGCATCTGAAAAGAGCAGTTTTTAAGATTTGAGTTTTGCTGAAGAATTTAGGTAAAATGTTTTGTAGGCAACTGAAGATATGGGTAGAGCAATACGTGGATTAGCTTCACATGTATCCACCTTCCAACCTGTTAAGTGGAAACAAAAGTTTCCACAGAACAAGTGAGAAGAAAACAAAACATATTTCTATCTCATTTTCAAAGCACTAAATTGCTATATAATGATAAGTGATAAAAATGCCTCTGATTTCCATCTATGTTTTTTTCCCAATAACCAGTTGGGCGTTTTTTTTAGAAACTTAGAGAATCCATCATATTCATGAATTCAAATCAGTGTGTTCTTAGGAAAGATACTAGAATGTGTCTTTGTTCTGTCAAATGAGTTTATTTTTTAATGATCAGATCTTGAGAGTTTGCTAGAAAATGCCACCAAACTTCAAGATCTAATTCTTCTCTAATATACTTTCTTATATGGATAGATAATTCCACATTTTTGTCGTTTAACCAGTGGTGTAGCTTAAATTTTAGGCCACCAAAATTTTTAGAGAGGGTTTCTCTCCCTTTGATTATTATAAAATAAACAGACCATGCCTCCCAACAGATATTTTTCTCTCCATGCCTCCCCGCTCCCGGCTTTTTGCATCTTCCTTCACATTCTATGTATAGGACTCATGCCATTTTTTATATCTATGCTATTAGATCTTATAAAAAGATTCTCATTCTGCAAACTTCTATCAACTATCTCCTCTGGCAATAAATGTACATATATATGTTTATTTAATTGTTCATATAGATGTGCAATTGTAGTAATGTATCATGTACAGCATAAAATGTACACAAAAAGTTAAAGAATAGGAAAAAATGAAATAACACTTTAATTTTATTCTATATTATTTATTAATGGTACAAACTTTTTTTCTGTTAGTAATTTTAGTGAGATCAATGTTTAAACCTACTTTGTTGTTTAATATTTGGGATAAAAACATTCAAAATCATGAAGTAGAAGCTAAAGTCTTGAAAAAAATAGTCAAAAGTCTGAGTCTTAGTTTAGTTAATTTTATTACTTGGTTTCAGTGGCTGCAAAAAAAGATATCTCATATGGATACATAGAATTATACAGCAGAAATACATAATCACATCATTACACCCTGTGTCAAAGGGTATAATGCAAAGATTTATATTAAAAATTTTGCAAATATTTATATTAAAATTTGGCAATAGTTTCTCCATTTTCCTTCATGCCTTTCAGTTGTTCTTGTAAGCTAATCAGAATATGTTGCAATTTTGTTTTTGCTTTTCTTTTTCAGACAAAGTCTTGCTCTGTCACCCAGGGTGGGGCACAATGGTGCGATGTTGGCTCACTGCAGCCTCCACCTTCCGGCTTCCAGCAATTCTCCTGCTTTAGCCTTCCAGGTAGCTGGGATTACAGGCATGTGAAACCATGCCCAGTTACTTTTCATATTTTTAGTAGAGACGGGGTTTCACCATGTTGGCTAGGCTGGTCTCAAACTCCTGACCGCAGATGATCTGCCTGCCTTGGCCTCTCAAAGTGTTAGAATTATGGGTGTGAGCCACTGCGCCTGGCTGCATTTTTGTATTTCTATATAATGGCTTGAAAACCCAAGGAGACTTGATTTGTAAGATTACTTAGCCAGGTTTAAAAATTCTAAGTTTTCTGTATATATGATGGAATATTTTTATAGGTGACACATATTATTTTCATCAATAAGATAATATACATATCCAAATATCTTTGTTGAAAATGCTCTCTCCATGGAACTAATTTCATTTGAAAAGCAATTGCTTTCTCATAAATTCACAGATTATTTCTCATAAAATCACAGAATAACAGTGTTTATTTTTATTTTATTTATTTATTTTTTCTTCTTCTCCTTTTTTTTTTTTTTTTGAGACAGAGTTTTGCTCTTGTTGCCCAGGCTAAAATGCGATGGTGAGATCTTGGCTCACCATAAACTTTGCCTCCCAGGTTTAAACAATTCTCTTGCCTCAGCCTCCCAAGTAGCTGGGATTACAGGCATGCACCACCACGTTGGCTAATTTTGCATTTTTAGTAGAGACAGGGTTTCTCCATGTTGGTCAGGCTGGTCTTGAACTCCTCACCTAAGGTGAGGTGATCCGCCTGCCTCGGCCTCCCAAAGTGTTGGGATTACAGGTGTGAGCCACCACACCTGGCCTATTTATTTTTATGAGACGGAGTCTTGCTCTGTTGCCCAGGCTGAAGTGCAGTGGTGTGATCTTGGCACACTACAAGCTCCGCCTCCCGGGTTCAAGCGATTCTGCCTCAGCCTCCCGAGTAGCTGAGATTACAGGTGACAGCCACCACATATGGTTAGTTTTTGTATTTTTAATAGGGATGGGGTTTCACCTTGTTGGCCAGGCTGATCTCGAACTCTTGACCTCAGGTGATCTACCTGCCTTGGCCTCCCAAAGTGCTGGGATTACAGGCATGAGCCACTGTGTCTGACCTTATTTTGTTTTTAAACTTTTGTTACCTGGCAAACTTTTGTACTTTTCGCTTCACTGTTTTTGCTGCAATGGCTATTTTATGGTATCTTTGCAAGAATCTTTTAAAATGACTAGCTTTTTTTTTTTTTTTTAAATTGTACCTGTACATGTCAAGGAAGACTGTTTTTTTTTTAATGGGGTTAGTTTAAAAGAAGCAGGTAATGCAATGTAAACATCTACTTACATGGGCATTTGTAATCTACCAACTATCATATCTCAAATGAAGAGTGAGGGTGGCACTGCCCACCCCTCCTCGTTGATGAGGATCCTCTCCTCGGTAGCGCCCTATGACCTACGTGGTCATCAGACAGTGGAAAGATGCTCTGATGAAAATGTCACTGCATTCTACATCCATAGTAAATGCCATGATACAATACAATGTGATAAAAATTAGGCCTTACATATTAAATATGAGGCTTAATTTTTCTTTTTTTCTTTCCTTTTCCTTTTTTTTTTTTTTTTTTTGAGATAGAGTTTTGCTCTTGTTGCCCAGGCTGGAGTGCAATGGTGCGATCCTGGCTCACCACAACCTCCGCCTCCTGGGTTCAAGTAGTTCTCCTGCTTCAGCCTCCTGAGTAGCTGGGTGTGCACCACCACACCCAGCTAATTTTGTATTATTAGTAGAGACAGGGTTTCTCCATGTTGGTCAGGCTGGTCTCGAACTTCCGGCCTCAGGTGATCTTCCCAGCTCGGCCTCCCAAAGTGCTGGAATTACAGGTGTGAGCCACTCTTCCTGGCCAGAGGCTTAATTTTTCTTAATCCTGAGATTAAAAACATTTTAGAAAAATAAAAGAGTTAATATTTTCTTTTTTGTATCTTTTTGGAGGTTACTGATCTACAGGGGAAGAGAGAGAGACATATAAACCAATAACTGTGTTCAACATGTAAAGTGCTACGTACATGAAAAAAGAATGCTATGGGAACTTGTTGGGGAGGAAGGGGAGACAGAGGCCAAATTCCAGAAAATCAAAGAGAGGAGATACTTTTGAGAAGAACTTGCAAGATAAATGGGAGTATGCTGAACCAAGAAGCAGGCCAAGGACATTCAAGAAGACATAAGAAAAGAGAGTGTGCTCAGAAACACTGAGGAGTTGGTAGGGGTCAGGATATAGGACGCCTGGTGGAGGGGCAGACCTGATCCCAGAGAGCTGTGCGTGGAGTGGGCTGTGAGGGGCTCTGCTCTGTTGGTAGTGGGGAGCCACTGAAGATTTTAAGTGGAGGAATGACCTTAGCGAAGGATATATTTCATTCACAAATCATAAACCAGATATACATTTTATGAATAATTACATTTTTGGCAGATGTGGATGAAATTCTGTTCAATCTAATTTAACAAATAATTATTGACCATTATGGCAAGTGGTGGTATCCCCAAACTTGGTGGAACAATTAAGCTGAATATTTACAATGAAATATACAAATATGTGCATTTGTCCTTTAAAATTGTAATTTTCTGGAAATCTTTGCCATCTGGAACAAATTCACACTAGTATTTAGTCCTTAACAATATGTATGTTTAGGGTTTATGTTGTAGCAGTGTGTTATGAATAAGGCAGTGTTACGACATTCTTCAGAGATATCAATGACATCAAAGTTCAAGGCTGACCTATAGATATGGTATTCTGTGCTATCATTAAAGTGACTGTATTTCTAGAACCCCCGGTACGCTTTTTTCCCTAATTGAGATTTTTTTTTTCTTTGAGATGGAGTCTCGCTCTGTCGCTAGGCTGGAATGCAGTGGTGCAATCTCAGCTCACTGCAACCTCTGTCTCCCGGGTTCAAGCAGTTCTCCCTGCCTCAGCCTCCCTAGTAGCTGGGACTACAGGCATGCACCACTATGCCCAGCTTATTTTTGTATTTTTAGTAGAGACGGGTTTCACCATGTTAGCCAGGATGGTCTCGGTCTCTTGATCTGGTGATCCACCCGCCTTGGCCTACCAAAGTGCTGGGATTACAGGTGTGAGCCACCATGCCTGCACCCTAATTGAGAATTTATATGTATGAAATGATTAATCATACTTACAGTCTGAATAAAACCAAACCAAACCAATATATATGTAGGCCAAACATCCAAGCCAGTGAACTCTGAGTATGAATTCCTTCTGCTGATGGAATATAAGCATCGTAAACCTATATATCCTGTGTAGGGAGAGTGGCCTGTGTAGGGTGTGGCCTTAAGAGAGTAGCTTTTATTATTTATGTCGTTGTTTGGAAAGAGGTGCCAGGACGCCTTCTTGGTTTGCCAGTGAGAATGTGACAAATATTTGAAAAGGCCCTTATGTCATAAGAAATAAAGATTATATTTATTTCTGATTAGAAAAGTAAAATATACTTTGAAGAACATCTAGAAAAAACAAAAAAGTATAAAAAAGAAAATGCAAAACCACCCAAATCAGAATTTTTAGAGGTAACAATCGTGAACACTTTATATAATCTTCTTCCAAATATTTTTCTATGCTATACAAAATTCACGTGCTTATTCAAAACTAAATACATACTAAATACACACTTTGCATCCTACTTTTAAAATTTAACATAATTAATTATGATTCCTTGTGTCATTAAGCATTCTTTGAAAACTTGTTTTTAGATGGCTATGCAGTATTGAATTTTATAGTTACACCATAATTAATTTAAACAATTTCTAGTTTGGGGCATTAAGTGGATTTCAAATTTTTTTGATATTTTTTCCCCCTGTAGTTATAGATAAATAAATCCAGTGACTTATTTTCTTAGGACCATTTTCTAAAAGTCATTCAAAAGATCTGAAATCTTTCAGATAGAACTGTTGAATATTTAAACAGAGTGACTGAAATTGATCTCTGCTTTGGCAGGAGCATGGTGAGGGTCTCTGGATGATGAGGGAAAACTTAACTTTTTTTTTTTTTTTTTGAGACAGAGTTTTGCTCTTGTCACCCCAGGCTGGAGTACAGTAGCAAGATCCTAGATCACTGCAACCTCTGCTTCCTGGGTTCAAGCGATTTTCCTGCCTCAGCCTCCAGAGCAGCTGGGCTACAGGCGCCTGCCACCACCCCTGGCTAGGTTTTGTATTTTTAGTATAGACGGGGTTTCATCATGTTGGCCAGGCTGGTCTCAAACTCCTGACTTCAAGTGATCCACTCACCTTGGCCTCCCAAAGTGCTGGGACTGCAGGCATGAGCCACTGTGCCTGGCTGGAAAACTTAACTTCTATGTATTCACTTCTTCGGGAAATATTTATTGAGTGCCTCTTGGGTCCCAGGCTCTGCACTATGTGCCAGCGTGCAGCAGGAAGCGGGAGGGAACGTTCACTGCCCTTCTGGCTTGCCTGCATGGACATAGACAGCAATGGAGATCTGGGTCTCTCTTTCTAAGTCTGAGCCCCTTTGCAGCCCCCAGCCATCTCTCCCCTCAGAGTGGTCCTTGGGGGCTTCAGTTCAGGGTAGGTTTATGATGCCTTCCAGCCCTTGCTGTATTTAGAACTGTCTTGGGGAAAAGTTGGGAAGTGAATGGGGCCAAGTGTGTCTTTGGGTACCTGGCCTCTTCCTTTTACCCGAGTCCCCTCAATCCCCTCTCAGGCACCTAGGAACCTCAGAGTATTTCTCATGGCTTGTGAAAACCTGTTTTCTCAGAAGGAACTGATGATGTCAGTCGTTCATATCTCAAAGTCGTTCATATCTCAAAGTGGGTGAATCCAGACGCTGTGTTCCTTCTTCCAGGGGGAGTTAACTGTGAAGGAACTTAAAGATCTCCTTACTGAGGAACGCCAGACTTTGTTTCCAATGGAGGAATTTCTGGCATCAGAGAGCAGATAGGGCAGAGGCGCTTTCCTCTGCTGCTTCTCAAGGCTCACAGCTTGCTATGGAAGCATGCTTGGAGGACATTCTTCCCTGCCCTTTCCTCCAACGTTGGTTAATCCAATCTCTACCTTCTCTTACAAGATCGACATGGCTAGTGAGGAAGCCAAGGACATTGTATCCACATCTTAAACTCAATCCCGGTACATGAAAGGTGCTGCTTTGGAGATAGAGCTTCCTAAAACAGGGAAATCCCATTGCCAGGAAACCCCTCGCTCCTCCCCACCAGACCCCGTGAGGAGTGTCTCCACGAGGAAGGAAATTAAATCAGTCTTCCAGCCACCAGAATTGAATTGGGATGGACTATTTCCTCTTTGGATTATGTTCCAAATTGCATTCCTGTTGCTGTGTTTGAAGTTAATCAGAGTCACAAATCATTCTTATTTCCCTTCTCTGAAAGAAAGCCTGCTGCAATGCTTATCTCATCGAGTTAATTGACCTACAAAGGGCTCATTCCTTGCTGAAAACCCTCTGCATGGCTCTGATGGGTAAGCATCAGGCTGGCACATAGATGTAATAAAAGCTTGAAAAGTTTGAATTTTTAGGTTGTAGAAATGGGAGCACATGGTTTTCTCTCGGAGCCTTAGAGCTAGGTGTTTTTTTCTGCCCTGGATTTGATTGAGGCTGATGAGAGAATGGAAGGACCTATCTTCATGTGGGGAATGAAGAGAAAGAGAATTTGGCACAGAAAGACTCTCTTTGCCAGTCAGGGAACTGATGACAGCTGGAAATAAAATGTGGAAGCGCTGTCAATTTAAATGTGGAAGAAATGTTTGGCTTAGGAAGATCGCCTAGATTTCGAATAGAGTACTTATTATTTTTTAAAATTTCAACTTTTATTTTAGATACAGGGGTCTGTGTGCAGCTTTGTTACATGCGGATATTGCATGATGCTGTGGTTTGGAGTATGGATTCCATCACCCAGGTAGTGAGCATAGCACTGAATAGGTAGTTCTTTCCCCACCCTCAAGTAGTCCACGGTATCCATTATTCCCATATTTATATCCATGAGGGCTCAGTGTTTAGCGCCCACTTATAAGTGAGGACATGTGGTATTTGTTTTCCTGTTCTTGTGTTAATTTATTTAATATTATGGCCTCCAGCTATATCCATATTGCCACAAAGGACATTATTTCATTCTTTTTTATGGCTGCGTAATATTCCATGGTATATCTGTACCACAGTTTCTTTAACCAATCTACCACTGATAGGCACCTGGCTTGATTCCATGTTTGTGCTATTGTGAGTAGTGCAGTGATGGACATACAAGTTCATGTATCTTTTTGGTAGAAGGTAGAATGATAATTTTCTTTTGGGTATGTACCCAGTAATGGGATTGCTGGGTTGAATAGTAGCTCTGTTTTTTTTTTTTGTTTTTTTTTTTTTTGAGATGGAGTCTTGCTCTCTCGCTCAGGCTGGAGTGTAGTGGTGTGATCTTGGCTCACTGAAACCTCCACTTCCCAGGCTCAAGTGACTCTCCTGCCTCAGCCTCCCAAGTAGCTGGGATTATAGGTGTGCACCACCATGCCCGGCTAATTTTTGTATTTTTAGAGATGGGGTTTCACCATGTTGGCAAGGCTGGTCTCAAACTCCTGACCTCAAGTGATCCACCCTCCTCAGCTTTCCAAAGTGTTGGGATTACTGGTGTGAGCCACGGCGCCTGGCCATGAAACTGCCATACTGTTTTACATAATACATTAATATATAAAACGTTAACATATTTAAGGCTTGTTTTTCTTCCCCTACTATCCAGGAAGGTGGAGCTTTGCAAGGGAGATCATTGAGTTACAGGAAATAAAGATATGACAGTTTCTTTGCATCTCATGTGATGTGGAAAATGTGTGACCCTGCTACACTCCCTACTTTTTCTCCAGGTGTTGCCTCCTGTACTATCAACAAGTAAGATAAATTAGGCTACCATCAATGTTATGGTAATTTGGTTTGGGACTGTAGGCAGGTACCGTTCTTCTAATTTGTCTTTAAAATAAATGAGGGGCAATGAACTGAATGTTCTGTATTAGACGTAAGATGGTGCAGAAGGTGTAGGGAGCTGTGGCTTGATTAGGAGTATTTCAGGAGTGGGATAATTTTTTTGTTTTTGAGGCAAAGTCTTGCTCTGTCACCCAGGCTGGAGTGCAGTGGTGCGATCTCGGCTCACTACAACCTCTGCCTCCTGGGTTCACGTGATTCTCCTGCCTCAGCCTCCTGAGTAGCTGGGACTACAGGTGCCTGCCACCACACTCAGCTAATTTTTGTATTTTTAGTAGAGACGTGGTTTCACCATGTTGGCCAGGCTGGTCTCGAACTCCTGACCTTGTGATCTGTCTGCCCCGGTGTCCCAGAGTGCTGGGATTACAGGAGTGAGCCACTGCACCTGGCCAGGAGTGGAGTAATTAATGAGGAAGCGTACTGAGGAGGGTCCCAGACAGAGCCCTGTACCCTTGTTAGAAGAACACGGTGACAGGGAGACAGCGCTACTTCAGGTTCTCCTGAGAGCCCACTAAAGTGGAACTTTTATGTTCTCATGGAAATAAAGTAAATTTAAAGAGGTAGGATGGCACTGACTTTCTTCAAATTTAAATTTTATTGGTCGATTAGCTATAATTTTAAAAATTTTTTATTCTGAAAATGAATTTTCCACAATAATGCAATTCAAAATGAGCTCATTTATCTGGCTTTTCTACAAAGGACAATTGAAACACTTAAGGCAAAATTCACTTATTCACTTCCATTTAAGAATGGAAAAAAAGTAACAGACTTCAGGTATTGGTTAAGGTTAACAAAATATGGGAAGTTAGCTCCTTTTTCTTTTCTTTCTTTTTTTTGGTAGTCTCTTGTGTAAAAGCTTTACATCACTATGGATATTTTAGAGTAAGACACTTTTGTTTCTGACTTTCTTTATAAACCCATTTTTAAATTTAAAGGCACACAATAAAGCTTTATGCATTTATTAAAATATACACATTTTGTTAAATTTAGAATTTTCCCTTAGTATCTTGATAAATCAATATATTGTCAATACCACACATTTGAAAATAAAACACATTTCATAATACAGCGGCATATTATTTCTTTCTTCATGATACCCTACATTGTACAGCGCACCAATGGGAATTAAAAACCACAAAACGAACAAACTTTAACAAATACAGCAATTTTATACAAAAAAAAAAATAGCAGAGAACAACACTAGAAATTACCATCTGCAAATGCAAGTTGTACTTCTCAAGGACCAAACAAAAAAGAAACAAGTTAGTGAAATTTACAAGCTGTATTTATAACTTTGGATATGAATTAAACAGTAACGCTTCTTTTCCACAGTGAGAAAAGCTGGAATGTGGAGTACTGTCATCAGATGGTGTGACTACATGGAATGAGGACTATATAGCTGCTCTCTTAAAAACCTGCAGCCCCTTCTCTCAGCCCAGACAGTTGAGGTATTTATGCACCATCATAACATTAACAGTGTCTTCGCTTTGGAAAGCGGGGGTTTATGATTTCCAGTGTAAATCCTCAAGTTTGGGAGTGTGAATGAGACAAGTGTATCAGCAACTGCCAAGACCAATCAATAGATGTGAATGGAACATTCTCTTTATCCCCAAGTCAGAATGAACACAGTCCTTCAAAGTCTGCACTGCAGGTGAAATTCACATGACTCACAATTCCCTTGAGCCAATGTTACCGATGTCAGTGTCAAGAAAACTTAATAGAAAAAAAAAAAAGCACAGAGTGAGTCCCTACCATAAAAATCCAGGCTGCCCCATTTCCTAGTTCTAATAAGCCATTGTCTTTCTTTATGTGTACCAACATGTACTAAGTGTCCCAAAGAGTAAGAAGTTAGAACTACCTGCTGTCAGAAGACCTTAAGCCCAAAGATGTCTGTGAAAGTCCTGTAGAGATTTTGTAATTCCGTGTGTGCAGAACACAGTTTAATGATTTTGTACACTGTTTTAGTTGATACTGCAGAACACATATTCACCTTTGATGGGCTACAAAACTTCCATCATCCCTTGTGGGATCTAAGTCCCCTAAAAAAGAACATTCTATTTTCTTAGAGAAGTAATTTTGGCAAAAGGTGACTGTCTAGGTGTTTCAGAATGATGCATGCATTACTCAAGCAGAGCAAGAAGAGGAAAGCATTTCAAAAAGGAAGTTGCTCCTAAGAAGAAAAAAAAATAAAAAATTGAAACCGTCTTTCTTCTAAAAGTCTTAGAGAACATAAAAGTAGGACATAGGACCAACAATTATGTACACGAAAGAGGCTTTTTGTGACCCATCCCCATTCCCAGTGAGAAATACAAAGGAAACTCCTTGGTGAAACTTCAGCTTTCTGGTTCCTGCTTGTGGTGGGGCCTGAGGTTTGGGATGCTGCTTCTGCGCTTGCTCACTGTTTAATTTCAAACACTTTTTTATGGCCAAGTCACCACTGGTTACTTCCTGGTGCCTCTCTTTTAGGATCTCCAAAGGTCTTTGCAGACAAATGAGTCCTCAGTTTCAGGGAGGTACCCAGGTACGGGGGAAATAAAGGCTCTGTGAAAACTTTGGATAGAAACACCTTCCTTGACAAGTCTCGTTCCAAATGGCATGAAAATGGAGCGCTGCTGCACAGCCCTCGTGGCGACCTCTGGAGTGTGTTTCCTTTGCTCTCCTCCCTTTTCCCCATAGGAAGTTAGGGCCACCTCTGCATTGCTCACTGATCTGAGGCTTAAACCCCAAGAGTGAATCCTACCTGCTGCGTAGACTCCGTAAGTGGACCCCCACTCTGGCCTCAGACACATTTCCTGATTTCTGACTTTTCCACACAATAAGACATTCTAATCTGAGATTCATAATTGGGTAAACCTGTGGCTGGCCCTCTGTGGACTTTCCTCTGACATCTTGGGCCCCTGGTAAAACCTAGTGCGAAAGGGGACAGCAATTTTCTCCAGTTTTCTATGTGGATTTTCAAACTGGGGTAGCTTCTGCTTATGTTGCAGACAAGAAGTGGTTCCTTGTAACGCAGACTTCCAACAAATGTTGGATTTGCCTTCTGACAAAAGAAAGAATGTCAGGTTTACCAGCCCTTTTCAGCAGCACAGAGGAGAGAGATTTCTTTGAAGGAGTTTCTGTTTTGTCTTCCAATAATTACTAGTTTTATATTCTGGCTGACCCATAGATTCTGAAGAAGGATAGATTGTTAAATTAAACAACTCCCTTCCACCCACCATTTATTTAAACAGACTTATCATGACCGTTATGTAGGCATTTGATTAGCTACTAGTTTGTTACTAATAAGTAGAACTGGCACACGCCTGTAATCCCAGCTACTCGAGAGGCTGAGGCAGGAGAATCTCTTGAACCTGGGAAGTGGAGGTTGCAGTGACCCAAGATTGCACCACTGCACTCCAGCCTGGGCAACAGAGTGAGACTCTGTCTCAAAAAAAAAAAAAAAAAAAAAGCAGCCTTGCACTCAAGCTCAGTAAAGCCTGGAGCTGAGGTTTTACAGTTTATATTAGACAGATATAAAAAGTTGTTAGGTTTGGTTATTGAAACCTTTCGTTGAAAACTTTAAAGTGGCTGTAAATTGTGTTGCCTGTCCACATATTAACAACTATATTTCTCATAGGTTAATGATGCATGCAGACACAGGACTCAAAGTATAGATATTTTCCCATTTGATTTGTTAAATCAACTTGGAGTGTAAATGTGGTTTCTGAGCGCCTTGAATAGGCGAGGAAGCCACTGTCTCAGCTTTGTTGAAGTTCAGCCTTCTGGATTCACACCTTCATCAGTTCCCCAATTATTTCCCACCTGAGGAAAGCCAGCCAGCTCAGTGTGACATTCAAGTCTCTCTGTGCGTGAGCCCTCACCCGCCTTCCCAGCATTATTTCTTATGGTTGCACGTATAAGTCATGCATCAATCATGTACTCAGGCAAACTAGCTCCTTGCTTTCCCTTGATGGAGGCACAGCACACATTCTTAGAGGACAGCAAGCTAGCAGAGGTCTACTCATGTTGATCCTCTGCTTGGCATGTCTTTCTCTCATTTCTACTTGGTAATATTCTGCCCATTTCACAAGTCCCAACACAAGTGTTGGGCTTCTTCGTATTTGAACCCTCATTGCACGTTATAACTCCCTCATCTCACCTGACACTTTCACTATTGTTCTTTATTTATATATCCCATTTTCCCCATTTTATTTTTCCTTTTAAGAGACAGGATATTCTTCTGTTACCCAGGCTGGAGTACAGTGGCGTGATCATAGCTCACTGCAGCCTTGAACTCCTGGGCTCAAGTGATCCCCCTGCCTCAGTCTGTCAAGTATCTGAGATCACAGGCACATGCCACCAGACCTAGCTCTATTTCCCCTATTTCTTAAGAGCTGGATTTTTTTTATCTGACTTACTATGGGATCAATATCTGCCACAGTACATAATAGGCACTCCACAAATAATTGTTGAATAAATATTTCATTTTCTTTCAATTCATTCATTCTTTTAACCATCAGATATTTCTCGAATACCCGCTATCTGCCAGACACCAAAATCTGGGTTTGAAGCTTATCTGTGGATTTTAATGATCTGTGCTATTTCAAGCCTCTGCCTGCATGGGGAAAAATTTGTTCATATCATGCAGAAGTACATCTTTTTGTCATTACTATAAATTATATTATTTTTCATGGTGCCCTTCATTGGCAAATTTAGTAAAGCATATCAGAGTTCTGCATTTATACACTAAATACACATCTAGTTTTGTGTTATCCTTTCTGTTTCTGTTTTTATTTGCCCTGAGTTCCTCACTTAATTTTTGTTTTGTAATATATATATTATAATAGCTGCCTCAAATCCTTTTGAAATGAAGCCGAGTACTAATAAATAAGTAGAATAAAATCTGAAAAAATCAAGTCATTGGCTCCAAACCACAAATCCACCCATTGAAATCTCACTCGGAGAGCTTTTTCTATACAGAATTCAATAAAATGTAGATCTTCCTTGGATTCCATTCAAGGACTGAGGTTTCTAAGATAATTACAAGGTGATCTTACTTTTAATGTAGTCCCACAAATACATCGTTTAGAAACCTGTTAGGAAAATAGTAATATTGTCATTCTAGTGCTTGATGGTATTTGAAAACTGCATTGTGAAATCTGGGACTGTTTCACAGAAGCTGGTAAACCTGTGGACAAACATGTCTATGTATCTGAAAAAACTTTTTCTATTTTAGTGAAAAATTTTTTTTTTTCAAAACTAAGGTTGCCAGGGAGATGACCTATCAACTTGAGAAAAATAAAGAGAGCTAAGCTTAAAATATACAAATATACTATTTGGGAAAACTGGCTCCTGAAATGAGAGTGGGTCATAGAATCTGCACAAGATCAATACGAATGGTGTTCACCAAAGCATGCATTTCCCATTCCCATCCTATAGAAACTGCAAACATCTGCCACCAGGTTACTGTTACTTTAATACTTAAACCTCACTAGTAAAAGGAAGCTCTTTCAGCCACGCTAAGATTTTGCTATTTCGCGCTCCGATTTCTCTATTCTCATATTTGATGAGAATAGAGACCTCATCCATCTGGGTATCAAGCTTAACAGATTGTATTTAAACCAAGCAGATTTGTTGAGTCCTATAGCCAGTTCAACACTCTGTTTTCAAAAGATGACCAATAATTAGTTTATAATTAATTCCCAATGATGTATTTCACAGACTAGCCACTGTATCTTTATGGTTAACTCTAGGGAAGAGAAAACATAGCATTGTCAAGCATGACATTAAAAGACAAAATGACCTCAGGAAACCAGAGTTCTAAACAATTACTACAGAAGAATAAAAAATATCTAGAAAATTGCAGTTATTTTAGTTTAATGGTATACATTGGCTATGATTATGATATGTAATTTATTTAAAGTATCTTTTTAAAAAACTAGTTTCAATTGATCTTTATATGTATGTTAAAACCCAGTGCATCAGTCTGGAGACTTGTCAAATTTGTTGTTTTATCTGCATTTACCAGGCTCCAGTGCTGTTCATCCACGGACTGTAGTCCCCAAGGGCAGATGTCATGCTTCTATTCATTCCCGTCACTTAGCATTTGGTATATTCTCAACCAGTGTTAGTTGAATGAAAAAATGGACTCTTATCTCCTTGCCATAATCCTAAAGCATGCCAAGATGGCATGAGCCTCAGCCTTTAAGAAAGAATAGACTTGAATGTTAGCGAATTATGTTCTGGAAAACTTTTGGCATACTGATACATCCAGGAGAGAAAGGGCAAGGAATTTCTTCTTTTGTCCCTCTTCCAGGAAATTCTCACAAAGATTTTATTAATAGCTTGATTAATTTTAATAGCTTGGTTAATTAATAGCTTGGTTAATTTTATAATAGCTTGGTTAATTTTATAATAACTTGTTAATTTTATAATAGCTTGATTTGAATTGTACCTTCACATACATTTGTACACATCTCAGTGCAGCCATGGAATCGTTGTAATCCAAGAGTAGAATTTATATTATAGCCCATGTGGTTTTTTTTCCTTTGCAAATTCTCTCATCTATTGTGTTTCTGAGAAAATTCTTTTAATAATCCCTTTTATGACCCAAATTTACATCTTACCAGGTAGGTATTTCTCTGGGTTTAAGTGAAACTAATCTGGGAAATAACAGGAAAAAAAAATACACTTCTGAAAGTGAGCCATCCCCAAGGAATAAGGTTCAGAAGTGAAATGTGATCACATGGAATGCAACTACCTAAGTAGCTGTACTTCAACATGTTTCGTTTCCAGAGTAGCACTCACCAATCAAATGATTGCGTATCTCAAAAAACTACAGAATTCATAATTTAAGAAATATGAAAGAGAATTTGCAATGTGATCTCAGTGGCTGGGTCACTTCTCCTTGTAAAGATTTTTATCTGATTGTAAAACAAAGAACCTACTTCTTCAAGGCATATTAGTGCCATGAAATCATGCTCCATCTTTGCCCTCTTTCATCATATCACCAGGAGCTGGAATCTGGTATAAGAGAAGCCATGACGGAGAGTTAATTTCTGCCAATGCCCTTCTGGCCTTCCCTGCAAGACATGGTTATTTAATTTTCTTCTGGGCATTTAAGTAGAGCTTTGATGGTGCTTCTTACCATATTACCGGGTCTGCATGACTGCTTTATGGTGAATCTGAAACCTTTGGGATAATGGTCTCAGAGTCTCTGACCTTTGCTGGATCCTAAAATTATAGTTTGGAAGCTGTGAGAATGTTGGTGAATAAAAAAAAAGCATATGTCTTCTCCATGAATTAGTTTTGGGTGAGATTGCAGGATAAAATGTTGCTTGCTCAGGAAGTTCCAATGTCCACCTACCCACCCTGACCTCGGGGAGCAGCGTGCGGGCTGACATGCCAAGAACAGAGCTTTGTCCCCCTGTCTCAGGTGACTGAAATTCTGCCTTGTGCCCACAGCCTCTGCTTGGGCATATCTCCAGGGGGAGCTGCAGCCTCAGTGGGGTCCAGGAAGTTTGCTCCTTGCTTCTTGGGTCTCAATAAGAAGCAAAAAGATTCAACCAGCAAAGCAAAGGCCCAGGAAACATTTGCTACCATCAGCTCTGATGGTTGCACCTAAGATGGAATTTCATGTAGCCTCTTGTTTAGCATTTTTTTTTTAACAAGTGTCCAGTTGGGGGACCCAGGTTAAGCCCTTCAACAGAACTATCCTGAAGAGCAAAAGTAGCAAATGACAGGCTATGACTAGGGACTGAATTTGGGGAAGGCTGGATTTGTGAAATGAGAGCCAAAAAAGTTTTCACCTTCTAGCCCACATGTTAAGTTACTGAAAATCAATCATCACCATTTCTACCCACTTGTGTGTTTCTCCTACTCTGGAGAGTAATCTAACTCATCATTTGCAATCAGGGCCTCTGAGTTCTGTTTGTGTTTGCTTTTGCTCTTCGCTTTGCTACTTGTCCGGCCGTTTGCCTTCGCATCTGACATCTGTTGGTAATAGAAGCCTTTGTCTTCGGTGGGCCCGCCCCAGTCCTCCTGGCTCTCGCCCTCTGTGGCGTAGGAGAAACCCTCCTCCACCGAGAAGGGGTCATCCACGTCATAGCGCTGGTAAGTGCTCTGGTGCAGGGCCTCTTCTCGGGCGCTGATTTCCAGGGTGCTGTTCCAGATGCCATATCCAAAGTAAATGAGCAGACCTGTGGGGCGAGGGGTAAGGGTACAGGTGAATAAGCAGTTGCTTTGGGATCCTGGAACTAGCAGAGAGATCACCTTCAATGATGAAATCAAAGCTAGGTGGTGGGGGGGCAGGTAATGTATTTTCTTTAGTTTACATGGTGTTTTGAAAAGACTTGAATTAGATGCCATTTAAAAACTGGGAGATCCTGCATTAAGTAACCCGTATTTATAGATTTTCCTAAAAAGTCAAAAGGTCTGACAACACTGCATCCACATTTCTACATGGTGATTTTTAGCTGCCTCTTTAGACAGGATACAGGCTCTTTAGGTCACCTCAGTCCCCACCTCCCCTGCTGACATCTAGCTTATTACACTCATGTAGCTGTCAGCTAGGAATTTACATTTTCTACCCTGGGTTAAATATTTATGGATCAGCAACCGTATATTCCCAACCTTCTCATAAGATTTTATTATTCCCTGCCTCCACTTAGGGACTCCATCTCTTGTTTCACTTCTTAGCAGCATGCGTATATTATCCTGTGATTTACTTTGCCATTCTATACTCACCAAAGGTGTAATATATCATGGCCACTCCAAGCTGCCCGCTTTCCTCTGTGTGCTTTCAGGGTGTCTAGTGCATGCCACTATTATGGCCCTTAGAACATCTGTTGTGTGATTGTCTGCACAGGGTCGTTTCTATTTTATAGACTCTGCAGAAAAGTGGTACTTAATGTTTGTGGAATGAATAACTGAGAACTCCTGATGAGCAGGAAATGTCCAGTGCAACCTCTGTGTTGATGTCATTCCAACCAAAGGGAAGAAACTTGCCTCCCTCGCTAATATGTAGCATTAATATGAGCTAATGTTTCATTTCTGTGATTAAAAAAATACATAAAAGTCATTTATGAGTCCCTATTTTCTTTCTTTCTTTCTTTTTTTTGAGACAGGGTCTCACTCTGTTGCCCAGGCTGGAGTGCAGTGGTGTGATCTTGGCTCACTACCACTTCTGCCTCCTAGGCTCAAGCCCAAGCAGATTCTCCTGCTTTAGCCTCTTGAGTAGCTGTGACCACAGGCACATGCCATCACACCCAGTTAATTTTTGTGTTTTTGTAGAGGTGAGGTTTCACCATGTTCCCCAGGCTGGTCTCAAGCTCTTGGACTCAAGTGAGGCTGCCCGCTTCCACCTCCCAAAATGTGCTGGGATTACAGGCATGAGCTACCACACCTGGCCTGAGTCCCATTTTCTATCTTGAATAGATTGTGAAGGCTCAGGGCCTGGGAGTCTGAGAACCATAACCACGGAGTCCATAGAACATGATAAGTAAGAGTTTGGGCTCTGGGTTCAAATCCTTCCTTCATCAGTATTAGCTTTGTAACCCTGGTCCCCATTACTTAGCCTCTCTGTTCCTCAGCATTCTCTGTAAAACCACGAGAGGTATAGCAACACTCTTAACATGGGAGTGCTTGAGGATGAAACGAGGTAACTGGTGGTTCTCAACCCGGGCTGGCTGCACTTGAAAGTCACCTGGGGCATTTTCTGAACCACTCTGATACCAAAGCCCCATCCTGGTGGTTCCAATGTAATTAGTCTTCAGTATAACCCAAGCATAGGTATGTTTTTAAAGCTCCACAGGTGATTCCAATGGTCAGCGCATCCCTGAGATAATGCGCTGTGACTGATGCCTGTGTTCCACTGCCCACTCAGGCCATACGATGGTCTAGCCACTGGGGTCCACACAGTATGCAGCCTCCTTCCCAGCCCTAACATCCTCCTCTGAGTAGCGTCAGTCTCTTTCACTTATTAACCCTGCAGGCATCTGCTGGGCTGGTTTGCTTACAACCGCAAATCAAGCCTGCTTTGCTGCTGTGGTGCTTGGGAAATCTTGCTCTCTTTTGAATTTGAAGTGTGTGTTTTTAAGCTTGGATTTCTTCCTCCTTGTCTCAAATGACTTTGCCCCACCCCCTCACACACTCCCCAGTGAAATCAACTTTTCAGGAGCCAAAGTAAGCAGAGATTTATAGTCCTAATTGGTAATAAATCCTGGAGTTAATTATTTGCAGATGTAGCTATTAGTTCTCAAACAGTCATTTCATCTTTTTAAACCATGAGTATTTACTCTTTCTTGTCTGCAGGTGCGGGGTGGCCATGGGGGATCGTTATTATCCTTGTGTAGAACAGGGCATCACATTAAGGACTCTTCTAAGAGTGCCAGTGTGCCCGTTCTTGGAGAATGCCTCTGTCTGAAGCATGTTTGGGATCTGAGAATGCATTTCAGATGACCAAGCAGGACCTATGCACACCTCCTTTTGCACAACTTTGCTTTTTTGCCATCTTTTCTTCTAGACATACAGGCAGATGCCAAATATTGCCTCCTACTCTTGCTTGGTATCTATTATGGCAATTCTTTCCTTTCTGATGCCCTTCTCTGACTTTACTTAATAGATGAGTCATTTCCCAACTGGACTGAATACCATTTTTCTTTTCCCTTTGCTCCGACCTTCTCTCCTCTGCCACTACACAGGTCATTGTTCAGTCACTGGTTTTACATCACTCATCACTGGTTTGTTGATTCCAATAGACCTGTCCCTGCACCCACAAGGTATTTGGGTGTCAGGTAGATTCATATTATGGGACTTCTCTAAAAACTTTGAATCATAGAAATTTAGAGCTGGAAAAGACTCTATACATCACCTATGCATTCTAAAACCTTCATTTTACAGAAGAAGAAACAGAAGCTGGGAAAGAGTAAGTGACTTACTGGGTCTGAGAAGGAGAGGAACCAGCTTTTTATATGAAAGGAGAGAAGTCTCTTGCATGTCTGGTCCTTTCCCTCCCCTAGGCTGGTTTGTAGACGATGCTTGCTGCAGTAAATATGTGCTAAGAGGTTAGGTTTACATTTATTCTTTGAGAGTGGACAGGCCTGGAAGGAACACGTGGGGGTGTGTGTGTGTGTGCGTGTGCGCGCACACACACACACATTGACTGTGGTTACTTTTTACTTTGTGAAGGCAACCCATGGAAACTTGCCACATACATATTTATGGATCTTTTCATGTTTGCCCTGAGCCCCTTGCAGTTTCAAAGGTGTGTCACTCTGTCTTCAAAAACGCATTTTCAAATATGAGTACTGTGAAACAAGAGGTGACTGTGTGCGGGCAGCTGGATAGAATAAATAGTAGACACAAAGCTATTCCTCTAAGACTTGGCAATCTGTGTATGTATATTTCTTGCTGGCCCTTGAGTCAATTCAGGAAAAGTGGTGTGAGGCTGAGAAGGATTGGAGAAAAGGGAAAATGGAGGGGGACAAAGAAACAGAGGGGAACAGATGAAGAGAGGGAGGGAGAGAGAGAGAAGAGAAGAGAAACGTACTACCATCTGTCGCACATAAACAAGGGCTTTGTGTCGGAGGAGTAAACAGAGCTGCCCCACGCCTCCTGTGTGGAAGCAAGAAGCAGGGTGTTTTGTTTCTGCTCCTTTTTTCTCAGTTGGCGGAGAGAATGAAGCATGAGGTAGTTTCTGAAAAATCTGTGGGGTTTCTGGGAATCCTGAATCATCTAAACTAAACTTCACAAAACACCTCTGTCTGCTGGGTTAGGATAATGATACATCATTGATGTTGTACCGTTCTCCCAAGGAGCTCAAAATGTTACACAAACAGTATCTTGTTTTGTTTAGACTCCCTTTAACCTGTCTGGGAAGGGGTGTGTGTGTGTGTGTGTGTGTGTGTGTGTGTGTGAGTGATTATGTGCATTGCACACTTCATAGACAGGATGACAAGACCGTGGGCACAGAAAACATAAAGGTAGTCCACAGTTACACAATGAGCAGGCAGACAGTGAATCCTCCCAGGTCTCCCCATGCCCTAATCCAGGGCGCTTCCATCTCTCTTACATCTCCTGTCTACCAGGGATGGAAAAGTATTTGGCTTAATGTTTTATTGTGAAGAACATATACAGAAGTGGAGCGAATATGATCATGAATCCCATGTACTCATCATCAGCTCCCTCACATTCCCTCCCCTGGACCCTTCTCTACAGATTGTTTTGGAACAAATCCCCTTCATCATAGGTTTGATTTGTAAATATTTGAGTATGTATCTCTAAAAAATAGTATCATCACACCTAAAATTAATAATAATTTCTTAATTTTATCTGATATCTAGCAGTATTAAAATTTATCTAAGTCATTACATGTGTGGGGGAAACTCTTCACCTTATGAGGCTACACACGTATTCCCATGATGCCATCATTGCTTGAAGTAGTTTTTGGGTACTGGTAACTAAGAGGGTTGCTGGGAATGGCATCATATTCTTTTGTAAACTCTTATAGATGGCAATCTCATATTTTTTGAGAGTGGATTTGATTTTGCCATAAGCCAGAAGTCATTTGAAACCAAGCCTCAAGAATAAGATGGTAAATTCATAAACAATACTATTTATTCTATTTGGATATTTAATTCTGCTTTACCTTAAAAGCAGGTAACTTAGATCCATTGCTTTGTAGTTACGTATCTTATGTCGGTAAGGAACTAAAGCAGGCTCGTGACGGTAAACATCAGAGGGCCTCAGCCTTTGTGCTGCAGCAGGGTCCTGGCGGCTCCTCTGCGGGGCTGGAATTATTATTTTTTTAGTTGATAGGTCATGGTGAGGGTGCCTGGCGTGGGTAGGAAAGTGACTGGTTAGCAATGTTTCAATATACTGGCTGGGCGTGGTGGCTCACACCTGTAATCCCCGGACTTTGGGAGGCTGAGGCAGGTGGATCACCTGAGGTCAGGAGTTTGAGAACAGCCTGGCCAACATGGAGAAACCTCGTTTCTACTAAAAAAAAAACAAAAATTAGCCGGTAGTGGCAGCAGGCACCTGTGATCCCAGCTACCCGGGAGGCTGAGACAGAAGAATTGCTTGAACCCAGGAGGCAGAGGTTGCAGTGAGCTGATATCATGCCATTGCACTCCAGCCTGGGTGACAGAGTAAGACTCCATCTCCAGAAAAAAAAAAGTGTTTCAATATTTTAACAACAGACATGGTTGGATTGGGGCATGTGAGCTGCATGCCTGCCCTGGTCAAAGGTAATGGTGGTTAGTGCTGTGAAAGTCCGTTTGCAGTGAAGGGAAATATTCAAAGGGAGGCTTTGGCTTCTTTTCCAGACAGAAGTTCCCCTGTGGAAAATGTGCCTATGAGAAGCTCAGGCTAGACAAGATGAAGAATCATGCCTTTAGCAATGGAATGGGCTTTCTCTATGATATTAAACACTGTGTGGTTGTAACGTACTTTATTTTAAACAAAAGCACTTTCTCATCCATCATCCCAGGGAAGTTAAGAACTGTGTGATACATCAGTGATTGAAATAGCACTGGGACTCATATCTCTTAACTCTAACCTGAGGGCTATTCCTGTCCCACTCAGGTGCCTCCAGGGGAGGTTTAGAAATGCTAAGCCTTTGGGAGGCTGAGGCAGACAGATCACGAGGTCAGGAATTTGAGATGAGCCTGATCAACATGGAGAAACCCCATCTCTACTGAAAATGCAAAAATTAGCTGGGTGTGGTGGCACGCGCCTGTAAGCCCAGCTACTCAGTAGGCTTGAACCCAGGAGTCGGAGGATGCAGTGAGCTGGGATTGCACCACTGCACTCACTCTAGCCTGGGCGAAAGAGCAAGACTCCATCTCAAAAAAAAAAAAAAAAAAAAAAAAAGAAATGCTAAACTTGCCTTCAGATACTAGAGTACCTTGGAATCAGCAGCTGATATACCTGCTCACCCACCTGTGCTTATCTACTCTGTGCAAATTAAGCAAATGACCTCAAACCTACAAGTAAGAGGGCTGTGAAAGGGGGGTCTTGATCATATAGGAGAAATCCTAGAACAAAAACTCAATTCTGAAGAGATTGGGTAACACAAACAGTAACAGCATATTTCCAACTCTGAGGGCACACACTTAGGTTGCAGACCAGGTCTCTAATCTCCAGAGTCCTGGGAACGCCCTGTCCTCTCCATGTGGCTCCACGCTCAGGGCCAAGGGAGGTGGGCCACCTGACCTCAGGCTGGGTGGAGCTGCCTCTTCCTAGGGTGCACTTTCCAGCAGGAAGCCCTGCCTACTGCAGATAGCTGAGGCACTTTGTTATGCCCAGAGGGCTTTTTATTTTCACTACTCTGCGGTCAACTTTCCAAAACAGACATTTGCCAATGCAGAAAGGGAGACTGGATGGTAATAAGAAGGTATTCTTCCCACCCACCTCGATCCCCACCAACTTCCACTATTGCTGATTATTTTTAAAAATACCACCATGAGCCTGTTGACCAGAACAGCAGGGCTTGTTTAATGTGGTGTGGCCAGGAAGGGCAGGCTGAGGATGAAGTTGTGGGGAGATTCTCTTCATGATCCTGCAGCTGATCTAATGGGAAGTCATGCTACTTTATGTCTCAGTTACCCATCTGCAAAATGGAGTTGGGGACACTTATTTTATCTGAGGTATATAATAGCCGTGAGAAGTAATGCAATCTTGTTAAAGAATATGAAAAATACCTAGTAGTTTGAGCCAGCGATTCTATTTCTAACTCAACAGAAACCCAAGAGATATGTGCCCATGTGTCCCCCAAAAACATGTACAAGAATGTTCAGCTAGGCACGGTGGCTCACACCTGTAATCCCAACACTTTGGGAGGCTGAGGCAGGCAGATCATGGGATCGGGAGTTCAAGACCAGCCTGACTAATATGGTGAAATCACATCTCTACTAAAAATACAAAAATTAGCCTGGCGTGGTGATGCCCGTTTGTAATCCCAGCTACTTAGGAGACTGAGGCAGGAGAATCACTTGAACCCAGGAGGTGGAGGTTGCAGTGAGCTGAGATTATACAACTGCACTCCAGCCTGGGTGACAGAACAAGACTCTCAAAAAAAAAAAGTTCACAGCAGCTCTGTTTGTAACAGCCTTAAACTGGAAACAACCCCAATGTCCCTGGACACTAGGACGAATAAACTGTGGTATATTAACACAGTGGGAGACTAGACAGCAACAAGAATGAACAAACTAAAACTACAAGCAACAGCGGGCATAGATCTCACAAACATAATGTTGAGGGAAAGAAGGCAAGCATCCCCCCTGTTGTGGCTTGAATTCTGTCCAGGCAAGCTGCGCATGCCAGCTCCAGTGCCCTGCACCTCTGCAACTGCCCTTTCCCTCTTCATTGGGTTCACAGGAGAGCCAGCGTCTCAGTTGCCACTGGTTGCAGAGCCCTGTGAGTGCTCTGCCCCCTCTATGTCTGGCCGGGCACCTCTGCCAGCAGACAGCCTCATGGTTGCATGGATCCCCCTCCACACTCTACCTTCACACTCCCTCCTTGGAATCCCAGCAGCCCTGATGCCATCCTCATCCTAGCCTTCAGGATTATTCTTGCTCATCTGAGCATGATTTTGATGTTGGAAGAGCCAGCTGTTTTTCCTCTGCCTCCAAGGAGAATTTCAAGCTTATTTATGGGACATGTCATCAGGAATTTAGTTATCAGGTCCCACTCATCGCTCTTTCCTTCCCTCCTTTTCTCTTTCTCACATGGCTGCTTTGGGTCAATTTCCAGTTGGATTTCAGATAATTGGTCAGGTATAGACCGTAAGGTATGTCTTCTCTTTGGAACATTTCTGTTTTGAGATAGGATTCATGAGGTCCATTGTCTGTATCACAAGTCCTGTCCTGTCCTCTAAATCTATAGACCAGAATTTGTTTTCCTCAGAGAGACTGAAAAAATTCCTGCATGACAACATGGCAACTTCCACGGTCAGAGCAAGCTACTCTAACAGGCGATTACTTTATAATAAAAACCCACAGGGAACAGCAGGCCTGAGAGATACCTTGGAAAATACCAGCATGCAGGATTCTCACTGAGTACCTGCTAGTTCCATGTTTCCAGAGATTCTGCCCAACCCCTTGAGAGCTTTCTTCACAAAACTGCATCAGCTAAAAGGAAAATGAAGGCTGGTTTGTGCTCACTTTTTTGGGTTTAATACACATTTGCTGTTTGTATTCCTTTTCTTGTCTGAAGGAAAAGAAACATGTGCTGGATAATCTTGCTGGGGCTTGTGCCTCATTTTATTCTCTGAGTTGTGCTCTTCTGAAGGTCAAAAGCTTAGCAAAGCATTGTTACAAAAATGCCGTAATTAAGATTCATTTAGAAAAGCTTGGATAAAAAATGCGCCTAAGATGATTATCAAGTTATGACTCAGCCTAATCATGTAAATCTTCAGTTTCATAAGAAGCTCTATTTAAAAATATCTCTACTGTTCTTGCCAGGAAAGTTACACTATGTATAGAGAGATGAAGAAAAATCTGATATCTTGGAAGGCTTAGAAGTTCAGAGGTGAGATATTTGGGTTATAAGACCATTAAGGATTTTATAGCCAATTTGAGGTTGTGGGTTGGATATAGTTTATATATGCAAAAATTGTTTTTGCAAAACAAGTCTTTGTAATTTAAATTATCTGCCCTGCCTGATAGTTTCTCCCCTCTTCTCCCCTTAGAGCAGTGACAAGCATTTGAGTCAGCTGGAGGACTTGTTAAACCCTAAATTGCTCTCAGAGATTCTTATTCAGTGGACCTGGGATGGAGTTCGAAATCACATTTCTTTTTCCCTTTTTTTTGAGATGGAGTCTTGCTCTGTTGCCCAGGCTGGAGTGCAGTGGCACGATCTCGGCTTACTGTAACCTCCACCTCCCAGGTTCAAGAGATTCTCCTGCATCAGCTTCCTGAGTAGCTGGGATTACAGGCGCCCGCCACCATGTCTGGCTAACTTTTGTACTTTTAGTAGAGATAAGATTTCACCATATTAGCCAGGCTGGTCTCTAACTCTTGACCTCAGTTGATCCACCCTGCTTTGGTCTTCCAAAGTGCTGGGATTACAGGCGTGAGCCACTACTCTCAACCTCAAAATCACATTTCTAACTAGTTCCCCGATGACTTTGATGCGGCTGGTCTGGGGTTACACTTTGAGGACCATTGATCTAGATCACTGTCAATTTGGCTGCCTATTAAAATTACCTAGGGAACTTAAAAAATTCCTCAACACTTGGCCACCAGACCAATTGAATCAGAAAATCTCTGTTGAGGGAGTCTGGGCTTAGAATGTTTCAGAAGCAACCCAGGGTGATACTGATGTGTAGCTGGAGTTGAGAATCTTTGTTCTGGGTGAAACTAAGTTAAATAGCTGCCTTCAAAAATCATGATACTAAAGCAGTTAGCAGCAGGTGCCCACAAATACTAGCAGTCCTTCCCAAATGTGATTTGCAGGCTGTATATTGGAATCACTGGGTGCTTGCTGAACTGCAGACACCTATGCCCTCTGGCTGGCCAGCCCCACTCTGCAGGGTGGCATTCTTCTGAGTCAGTGAGTAGCAGTTTCTGGAGGGAGTTTGTGCTATCAGCAAGATTACAAAAGACGCTCAGGGAGTTTTTCTCTGCCTGCTAGCTGGAAGGGCAGTCTGAGCCGCTGAAGGCTCACATCGTGCTTTGGCATATGATAGCCAGTCTGTCCATACTTGTGGACAATGAATCGTTTAGATCTTTAAAAGAAAGGCAGTAAATACATGTTTCTTATTGCTTTTCCCAACATTTTCTCATTTAAGTCCCAGAGTAACCAGGTCAAGGCTGATAGAATTATCTGGATTTTTACAGATGAGTAAACTGAGTCCCAAAGAAGTTAAGTAAATTTCCCAAAGTCACAAGACAAAAGATGGCGGAGCTGTGATTTGAAGTTGGTGCTGTTTGACTCCAAAGGTAAGGGCCCCTCCCACCTGACTGTTTTTGCAAAATGCCTCTGGTGCTTCAGGAGCCATAAATATTCTGCAGAACTGGCTATAGGGTTTTCAACGCAAAATGAAAACACTGGGGCCTCTTGTTCAGAAATTGCTAAGAATTCAAGATGGCAGCAGCAGAGCATTAAACCAAGCATGGGACCCTGTGCATAGCTGTATGCCCATGAGGCCAGTCCTGATGTTATGTGTTGAGCTCTACCGAATGTTCAAATGAAATGAGTCTGCTCAGAGGCACTGTGGTGGGGTAGTAGGAGCCCCAGATTTGAGCATGGGTATACCAAATTCCAGTAATAGCTCTTTGAATAACTTCCTGTTGACTTTGAGCATGTTATTTAACTTCTTGGAGGTTCAGTTTAGCCATCCATAAAATAGAGAGAGGGAGAAGTAGGAGGGAGGTGGACTATATCAGTATTTCTCCAACTCCAGTTACTTATATACCACATTTTTAGTATATAACTGTTTAGGCTATAACCATGGCCTCTGGCTCCACACTCCCTGAGTTCTAATCTTGGCTCTTCTATATTCTAGCTATGTGACCACAGGCAAGTGCCTCAGTTTCCTCGTCTGTAAAATAGAGACTGTTGTGAGGATTAAATAAGTAACATAAGTAAGTAAAGCCCACAGAATAATGGCTGATATGTGATAAGTTTGCATAAGTGCTAATCATTACTATTCCTATGAATCATATGGTACCTGTACTATAGAACTAATTTTTTTCTTTAATATGACTCACATTTTAAATTAAAATGTCATCTGTAGTCTCTTTGCAAGTATTTGTGAAATCACTAGATTTCATGTGTATGTGTGGTTTTTCTGACACAGGTGAAAATGTATAATAACTATACAATATTTTTAAAAGCTCATTCATATGCTTTCTAATACCAGCTGAAAATATTACCAATGGAATGGGCACCACACTAGCATTGTACTAGACACTGAAGGCCCTTTTCAGCTTTAATAGTCTATGAATAAATAAGTCTATGTGTATTTGTGTCTGTGTCTTTATTAATTTGACAAATATATGACTAAAATATTTCTACTCACTTCCATCACTTCTATCCAGAATAGAATCTTTGCATTGGCTAGCTACATGTTCCAGTAGAAAAATGTTTAGAGATAAGAGATTTTATTTAAAAAAATTTTTTTGAATTAAAAGTTAAAATACAATTTTTTTTGAAATGGAGTCTCACTCTGTCTCCCAGGCTGGAATGTGATGGTGTGCTCTTAGGTCACTGCAACCTCCACCTCCTGGATTCAAGCGATTCTCCTGTCTTAGCCTCCCAAGTAGCTGGGATTATAGGCAAGCACCACCATGCCCGGCTAATTTTTGTATTTTTAGTAGAGATGGGGTTTTGCCATGTTGGCCAGGCCAGTCTCAAACTCCTAAACTCAGGTGATCTGCTTGCCAGGCACTGTGGCTCATGCCTGTAATCCCAGCACTTTGGGAAGCAAAGGCAGGCAGATCACTTGAGGCCAGAAGTTCAAGAACAGCCTGGCCAACATGATGAAAACCCGTCTCTACCAAAAATACAAAAATTAGCTGGGTGTGGTGTTGCTTGCCTGTAGTCCCAGCTACTCGGGAGGCTGAGGCAGGAGAACTGCTTGAACCCAAGAGGCGGAAGTTGCAGTGAGCCATGATCAAGCCATTGCACCCCAGCCTGGGTGACAGAGCAAGACTCCATCTTGGAAAATAAATAAATAAATAAATGAGTCTCTTTGGCCTTGCTCGGGCTAAATGACTCATGTGTGTTTGTCTTGCCTCTCCTTTAGGCAGGGGTTAATCTTCTGTTCCCCAAAGCTTCTAAGGATTCTCTTTAGCTAAGAATTTGTTATCAGAGATCCCAGGGTTACCAGGTTGTACAGGGAACATACAAATAGTGACTAAGGAACTTTAAAATGAGTCTTCCGTTAAACTTCTCAAGTTATTACTACCATCAATCCCTCGCCACCTCATGGACATCGGAGATTGTCCTAGATGATAAACATGTACTACACATACAATAGAAATGGATCGCAAAGTAAAATTAGAAATCTTAGAAAAGGTACAGGACTTCTTGAAGTCCATGAAAGTGAGTTTAGAGAACAATTTGAATTCACACCCAAAATTGTGGACAATTGAGGACCTAAGAGAGTCATATTAGTTATTAACAGCAGGAGAGAGAAAATCAATAAGGATGGTGGCATGATGGCTACTTCCCAAGTGAATGATCAGGATGTCAAAAGATAAAGAAAGGACCTTGGGAGAAGTGAAAAACTTTTGAGTCTTTTACAAAAGTCAGTATGAAGTGAGAGATGTTAAATGATGCCATGATTCAAGTTTGTCAGAAAAATGATGCCAAAAAACCCACACTTAATTGACACTTTGTTCATTTAAAAATTAGAGCATAATTGCTATTTTAATTTACTTTTGTGAAATCTAAGATAATTTTTCATATTTTTCATTTTACAATTCTTAGTTTCTATGATAAAAATTCCAACCAAATGACCCCATCCTAATTATACTATGCTATTTTTGTCCCCTTAAAAATGTGGATTCATTTTAAGTGGACTTTTTCTGGCATTAATTATCCTAATATAGAAAGAACTTTCAGTAATTCAGTAAAGTGAGGGATGTATCAACATCATTTTTCTAGAACCAATGACTAAGACCATTACAGGCAGAAAGGGAACAACTGGCTTTATTGACTCTCATGCAGAACACAAGGGTCCATAGAACCAGCCAGATTTCTCTAGGAATGGAGTTGCTTAGTCCAGCTAGAAGGTAATTTTCAGATAAGCATGCTTAAGACCTTAAAAGGGAACTCTCAAAGCTCCAAAGGAAGTTGCTTACCCACAAAGCCCCAGACTGCAAACCGGATCCATGTGATGGTGGAGAGCTTTAGCATGAGATAGATGTTCACCAGCATGGCAAAGGCAGGCACAAAGGGGAGGCAAGGGGCCATGTAGGGCAGCTTCTTGGGGTTCTCTGGCTGCTGCAGGATCACAAACACCAGGGTGCTGATCAGCAGCACCATCAGAACAACCAGAAGGATGGCCCACCAGCTCTGCTCTGAGATGTAGTCAGAACCAAAGATGATGAAGGAGCAGAAGATGAACATGAGGATGAAGAGCAGGAGCACGCAGATGGTCACCGTGTGCCCCGTCGCTGCTGTGGGCCGGTCCATTTTGCCTGGAAGGCCCAGCCGGATTCTCATCGTGTAATAATGAGGCCCCATCAGCTTCTTTAACTTGATGAGATAAATATTTTCAGATTCATCAGCTTCTATGCCTGTGGTCATGTCCACGGTGCCGTAATTGGGGTGGTTGACGCTGTAGGTTGATTTGTCTGATTTCCCTATGAGCATCTCATTGTCTCCCAAGGACGGTAAATTCTTGGCCCCACATGTATTGGTGGCTGGGCCAGAAAACTCATCCCCTTCACTCACAGGAGAACAAGCGTCCTTCTCACAGTCAGCCAGAATGCCCTCCTTCTTCTTGGTGTGCTCCTCAGACAAGAACTTGACAAAACCGTCAATGTCACTCTCGGGTTGGTATCGAAGGAGCAAGACACAGACAGAGACCAAGGTGTAGGCCAGGAGTGTGCCGATGGACATCATCTCTATCAGGTCTCTCAAGCTGACCAACAGCGCAAGGAGCGCTGCCAGGAACCCCGACACGATGCAGGCTACCACTGGTGTCTCTGTGTAGGAGCTGACATGAGCCAGGAACCTGGAGGGGCCGTGCGAACAGAGGGTTAATGGTGGGCTACAGTGACTGATTCCAGGGAGCTAAACTGTCAATAGGCTGGTGGGATCAACTCCTCCTGGTCTTGCTCCCCCAATTTACTTCTGCATTCACTACTTTAAATTCAGCTGCTATTCCTACCCCAGGATTTGGAATATAATTAAAGGAAAATTCACTTTAATTATTATTATTATTATTATTATTTTTTGGTGAGATGGAGTCTCACTCTGTTGCCCAGGCTGGGGTGCAGTGGCATGATCTTAGCTCACTGCAACCTCTCTGTCCCGGGTTCAAGTGATTCTCCTGCCTCAGCCTCCTGAGTAGCTCGGATTACAGGCACACAACCACGCCTGGCTAATTATTGCATTTTTAGTAGAGATGGCGTTTCACCATGCTGGCCAGGCTGGTCTCAAACTCCTGACCTCATGATTGGCCCACCTCAGCCTCCCAAAGTGCTGGGATTACAGGCATGAGCCACTGCGCCCAGCCTAATTCTTTGATTTCAAGGCAAACTTCTTTAGTAAAGTTCCTAATCATTATGTAATGGAAACGGTTGATTGAACCTAGGAGGTCTGTCTTTCAGTGATCTAGATTGAAGCCCAAGCTCTGCGTGAAAAAGTGATGGTTGGAGGAAGTCATGCACGTGCTTGGGGGCCCTCCTGACCTGTGAACTAGCATTTTAGTATCCTCATGGAGCTTGTAAGAAATGTATATTCTCAGGTTTCACCCAAGACCTTTTATACTGGAATCATAGGGAGGTGAGGCCTAGCAAACTGCTTTAAAAGACCTCCAGAGGATTCTTATTTATGCCAAAGCTTGAGACACCACCTATAACGAAAGTTCATGGGTTTAGTTGGTAAAATAGCACAGTAATTGAGAAATTGTGCTCATAGATACAGGCTTAAGTCCAGCTAGCTACTGCTGAAGAAGAGAACAAGAGCGACTGAATGGCACATGCAGTAGGCTCCCTTTCCCCTCCTCTCTCCTCCTGGTCCCATATTTTTATGATTCACACAACCTGTAAATGTGTTTAAAGCCTAAGTATCTTTCCTCTTAGTTTCTTTGACAGCAGAAAAATCTTTTGGATGTGTGAAATTGCCACACCTCCATCACCCTAGGCCCTTCTTGATCTCTTTAGCAACCTAAACACATCAGCTCTGACCTGGTGATGGCTTCAGAGTGTATGCAGGGGAAATGAGTCAGAAGATGACGGCTGCAGAGACAGAGTCCCTGAACCAGCCCCCTCTGCACACCTGAGGGCTCTTTGGCCTCCACAGTTTACTCCTTGATTTGTGCACTTGAAGGATACCTTCTCAGCAGGCCCCTCAGGCTGGAAACAAAGAGATGAGGCCACATCCCTTTTGTACCATGGGCAGATAGGCCACTTCATGGCCAATGTAGGGGGCAAGAACTGCCAATATAATGGTGTGGTTAAAAGTCTGGTTTTTGGAGTCAGATGTTCTGGGATCAAATCCTGACCTGCCACTCAGTAGCTGAGGGATTTTTTTTTTAACCGCTCTGAGTCCTAGTAGACTTTTTTGTCTGCAAAATAGAGTTATTGTGAGGACTAAGTGGGATACTGTATACACAGCACCCAGGATACACAAATGTTCAATTAATGGCAGCTGGTGTTGCTGCTATTGTTAGGATTTGTTCAGAGGGTCTGATCTACTCTTTGTTGATTTTTTTCAATTTCAGAGGGGTTGTGGAGAGAAGGGCAGTTACCATGTCTCAATGTGAGGGCAGGCCTAAGATGTCCCTGGGATGGGTTCTTCTTTCTGGAGGTTACCCAGGACAGCAGTTTGGCACCCATCATCTCCACAAATCTTCACACAATGTCAACAGGAGGGAGGAGGGAAGTGGGGGGCACACATCAGCTTGCACTGGATTAAGGGACCCCAGAGTTAAAATAAGGGGCTGCTTTAGGGCCTGAGCTCAGACTTTTCTCCAGGATATATGACAAGGTCCACAGTCCAGGTGAAAGGCACTGACATCAAAATTACAGTCAGGCTGACAGTGTGTAGACATTCTCCCTGGAAGACGTGGCAGAGCAGGACAAATTTCACGGAGTGTAGCCCTTACCTGAAAAGGAGCCCATCACCAGCCATGGCATAAATGACCCTCGGCATCGGGAAGAGGGAGCCCAGCAAGCTGACTGTCAGTCCTGCAACCGACCCAATGGCCACTACGAATTTTGCAGCATAGAACCCGTGAGCCACAAACATCTCCATGAGTGGGGATTCCGTGTCAATGGCATAATATGGCACCATCAGAGTTAAGATCATGCTTACCTGTTAAAACAAAAGAAGACAGGGCTGGAGGTACAGGGGAAGAACAGCATGGGTGGAGGCCCCACAGGAGAGGAAAGAGCCCTGCCCCTGGAGGCAGAGGCTAGCATGTCAGTTTGGATCCTCCACTTGCTGGCATGTGCCTTTACTGTAGACCAGCCATCTGGCCTCTAGGCCTTTCTCAAGATCTTCTCCCCACATGTGAATTTGGTGGACTGGGCCAGAAACTCTCTATCTATCTCTCTCGTCCTTTGATATCTAAGGAGTAAGTCTGCAGGTATTTCAGCCCCATGAAAGCAGAGCTATCTATGCTGACAGTTCAGTGGAGAGCAGGTATTTCCAGAAGGAAGGAGCTGCAGCCAGGACCCGGCAGGGACCAGGGGCACCCTGCCCACCTGGGCCAGGCTCTCATTTCTCTTACACTTTCTGGTACTACAGGGTCTTATCTGTGTTCCCTTTCACTGTGAAACACCAGAGATAAAATCTCCAAAGGTAAGTGCTTAAGAGGTCTATGGCCTATTAACTGTTGGGACCCAGAGGAGAGCTCATATTTCGATTTCCTTTCTCTAGCTTAGTCCTAGGAGCCAGGCAGGTCAACAAACAAATTAAGGCATCAGGACAGAATCAAGTCCTACTGACCGTATGGCTGTCAGACAATGGTGGCTTTGCTTAATCAGGAACCATTACTGTGTGTGCTGCAAGGGTCCACCCCTGGGGAAGAGGGAGATACGAGGGAGAAGCAGAAGGGGACATAGAGAGCAGAGTGTCTTTGCTGTTCCCTCTATCCCACTGCCCCTCCCTCAACACTCTGCCTATGGGGAGAAATCGGGGTACGGAGAGGACAAAGCCACTGGCACGCGTGTGCATGGGGGAGGTGATGAGCACTTGATGGGAGGCTCCCAGGACCTGCTCCCTTCACATATTATTGATCTGCCTAACACCCCTGCCTTCAGAATTGGCCATAGGCAATGGAGCCACCAGACATTTGGCCAGATATGGGGCTCCCCCAGACTTATGAAGGCCACATTGGCATCAAGAAAGGAAGTCAAAGCCTGAAGGAAGGAGGGTGGTCCTCTGGAGCCAAGATCTTCCAGCAGAGCCAAGGGTCACCAGGAAGGACATGATGTCCCATCACAGCCCAGCAACCTCGTTCTTCTCATGGTGGTGAAGGGGTGGCCTGCTGACCAGTACAAGACCAAACAGCTCCTAGGGAGTGTTTAAGGCCTGTGTAGTATGAAAGAGAATGTTTCCCAGTAACATAACCACTTGCAACATCCCCTTTGGGGATGGGACAGGGTGGGCTGGGGGAGAGTGGGATTGAGCCTCCTAAGTTAGATCAGGATGGGTAAAAAGTTGGTGGGTGCATAGAAGTACTCTGTGGTCGATTCTAAGGGAGGCACTGTGATGATCGACTTTATTGTATGTGTTGTAAGGGCCCCACCCCTGGAGGAAGGGCAGGAATGAAGGAGGAGAAGAAAGGAAAATGCGGAGTGTCCTTGCTGTTTCTTCCACCCCGCGACTCCTCCTTCAACTTTCTGCCCGTAGGGATCATGGGGGTCTGGACAGGGTGAAGCCACTTGCATGTGTGTATATAGGGGGAGGTGATAATTGAGGCACCCATAGAACCTCTGGGTAGTCAACTGAATGTCTGTAAATCACCCCTAAGTTTGCTCTGCGTTTTTCTCTGTCTTCTAGAACAATCCTGTTTCACAGCTTGCCTTAATGATCAGTAGGTCTGGCTTTCTTAGCTAGTTGCTAAAGATGACTTTTTGGGAAAGAGAAACAGCAGGGCTGATCAGCAGCAGCACCCCCCACTCCGCCACCGCTGCCGACTCTTTCCTAAT
Organism: Cacajao melanocephalus; assembly: GCA_963573385.1. Taxonomy (NCBI): domain Eukaryota; kingdom Metazoa; phylum Chordata; class Mammalia; order Primates; family Pitheciidae; genus Cacajao; species Cacajao melanocephalus. The sequence continues at coordinate 29,518 of CAUYLG010055853.1, read as the reverse complement.
TGTGGTGACCCAAGTGAGGGGGCCCCTCAGGACCTGAGAACGTTTGTGGAACCACACACTCATTGGCCTGGGAGTTGATTCTCTCCCTCTCCATTGCCAGGAGCAGGAGGGGGATGTTGGATGCAGCTGGGCTATTTCTGTGATAGAAATTCTGGGGTGGGACCTGAGAAAGCAAACATCAAAGTATGAGGAGTGTCTCAGGGGCGTGATCCTGAAGAAGACAAGGCTGAACTCTTTGTTCTGGGCTTCCCCTAGGTAGGGAAACCCAAAGGTGAGTTTGAGCTGGTATAAAAAGTGGGAGCAACAGCCGGAAAGAAATGGCACTTTCCTCCCCAGATTTAAGGGGAAGAGAGTCTGTAGAGGACAATGTATTCTCTCTCTCCACTGTGCAGGGAGCCTCGCCTCTTTGCTGCCGGGAAGCTCCCAGAAGACAGAAGAGCATTGAGGAATGTGCACAGAGGCCCACAATGCCTTCGCTCGCACACCCACCCGTTACTGCCAGCCTATGACCTGAGCTCCTTGGATGGCAGCCCATTCCCTGCACACCAGCCCCTGGGGCAGCAGCAGACACGAAGAGCTTGTGCGGATAGAGGGGTGGGAGTGAAGGCCAAGGCTGAAGTGAAGGTCTGGGGCTTCTCCTCTTCTTCAGTCTGGAGTCCTAATTTTTTTCTTATCATGGGGAGTGGGCAATGGGGCTACAGCAGCAAAAGACGCAGGCACACAGACACCAAGAAGACACAGGAAAGGACTCCTTCCTGACAGAGAAGGGAGCTCAGTGCCAGAGTCACATGGTGAGGAGAGTCGCGCAAGCATCTGGTACTTACAGACACATAGGCTGTCAGGCAGATGACCAGGGAGGCAGTGATGGCATAAGGGATGGACGTGTTGGGATTCTTGGCTTCCTCTCCAGTGGTGGCGATGATGTCAAAGCCAATGAAAGCGTAGAAGCATGTTGCTGCTCCTTGCAGCACCTGTGTGGATGATGGCATTTGTTAGACTCAGAGGGTCAGGATGGCACCAGGGCCTTAAATGTGGAAACTGCAATTGCCCAGTGCCCTGCAGACAGGGCTGAGTGGCTGAGGGAGTAACATGGTGGAACTCGTGCTAAATGCGCAAGTTCTGATCTCCTCTACTTTCTAGCTGTGTGACTGTGGGCAGTTCTCTTATGATGTGTAGATAGAGGTAAGAAGAATTATGCCCAAATAAAAACAGAGTTATTCAACACATTCAAGTCATTTGTGGAAATGAAGTTATAAATAGATCAATATATTGGCTATCTTTATGTCTTAGGGAACTCACCTTTCTGTACTTTGTTTTCATCCAGTGTTTTCAACCTTTTGCAATCATAGGCTATAAGACTACTTTTAGGGAATGTTTGGAAAGGTGGGCAGATACTTTTGACTGTCATTGAGACATGGGTGGGTGCTTCTGGCACTTAGTGTAGGGGATGCAGATACTTCTGCATAAGGAATAATTATCCTACCCAAACTACCGTTAGTACCCCTGATAGATCAGCTCTGTGGTAACTTCCAGATCTGAAATGATATAAAAGATTTTCAGATCTTCAGATATTCTATTGTCTTCAGTGGGAAGACAGAGTAAAGACAGTTTATCTTTTGCTCCTTTTGGGGGCTTGAATGACTTAGTTGGGTACAAGGCAGGAGGTCAGAGTAAAGCTGAGGGGTGGTATCCAGTTACATCTGCTGACAGTTTGTCTGCCAGGAGCCCATGTGGCTCCAGGAGTGTTTGGGAATTTATTATATATGTCAAGATGTCAGTGAAAACCTGCCGTCGAAGAGCGGCTACTTCCTTTGAAAGAAGCTATTGAAGTTTAAGTGCAGGTTCCCCACCGTGGTATTTTTTCATTGTTAGCTTTAAGTAAAAAAAGTGCCTCTTCGAATGCTTAGGGACGTCCTTTTAGAAGGTGAGAGATGTTTTTGGATTTGTGTGTATGGGGTGAGGAAAAAAAAAATTGCAAGCCCTGGCCAGGGGTCCAGGAGGTGAGACCCATTGTAGATGGGACCATTTTATTTTTCTTTTCTCCACATTCAGTTTATAAATGATGAAAATCAAATTGTGCCAAGCTGACACTTGTCCAGAATTGTCACTCTTACTTTCCCCCACTGACTCCTCAGTAAGACAAAATATGAAATACTAAAACCTGTAAGGTACATCACAAAACCAAGATCTTCTTAAACCTTCAGAAGCAAACTTTGCTCATCTGTAAAATGAGCTGGTGTTTCCTACAGTTTCTCTCAGCTAGGATTCTAATGTTTCAACCCTTTATTCTGGGGGTTCTTATCCTGTGGGCCATGGAATTCAGGGCATTTATGAATTTTGCTGGGAAAGAATTGCATATGTTTTTTCACTGCCTTCTAGTTGAATTCACATTTCTTTCAGTTATGAATGTAGGTGACAAACTAACAATACCTGTGCCTGTGTCACTAATAGCAATCAGATATTTTCATTTCAAATGAGAGTTGTTGCAGAGATCTTGAAATATCACTTATGCTTATTACTACTTTAATATTATGATAGTTATTAGACATATATATTAACATATAAATCCCTAATAGAGAAGCACATTGTTACTAGATTACAATTTAAAAATACTTATTTCTACATTTCAATATAATTGATTTCCTTTGAATTCCTATGTAATTAGGTTATTCATTTAAAAACACAATTCTCATAAGGGATCCATAGGTTTCATCAGACATCCAAGTGGTCCATGGCACAAGAAAATTTAAGAACTCCTGGTCAATTCTAACATGTCAGGTAGAAAGAATTCTCAAACATAAGCGGTTTCATCTCTAGATGGCTACCTTCCAGAAGAGAAGAGAGCTCCTGCTTTCCCTACAGCAAAATTTTTCATGTAAGGGTATGGAAAATATCTTTGGCCTCCAGACAAGGAGAGAAAATAGATCTCACTTCATCATACATGGACGTTCAAGGGTTGGGAATGTGTTGGTTTTCACTTATCTAGGAAATATTACTGGTCTTCAAGGATGAACGAATGCTAGACTGCAGGCTCACTAAGTAGTCTTGATCAAGAAAAGCCTCACTTTAAGACAGGTCCTTCACTTTTGACAAAGGTGCCAAAAACATACACTGGGGCAAAGACAGTCTGTTCAATAAATGGTGCTAGGTAAACTGGATAATCATATGCAGAAGAGTGGAACTAGACCCCTATCTCTCATCATACACAAAAATCAAATCCAAATGGATTGAAGACTTAAATCTAAGTCTCAAACTATGAAACTACTACAAGAAAATATTGAGGAAAATCTTCAAGACATTGGTCTGGGCAAATATTTCTTGAGTAATACCCCATAAGCACAGGCAACCCAATAAAAACATAATTATTCTACACATTCAAGTCCTTTGTGGAAACAAATGGAGTTATAAGTAAATCGATATGTTGGCTATCTCTATGACTTAGGGAACTCATTTACCTTTTGGTACTTTGTTTTCGTCCAGTGTTTTCAACCGCCATCAGAGGCTGTAAGACTACCCCTAGGGGACGTTTGGAAAATGTTTGGAAAATCTCCAAAACATTGGTCTGGGCAAAAATTTCTTGAGCAATACCCCACAAGCACAGGCAACCAAAGCAAAAACAGACAAATGGGATCACATCAAGTTAAAAAGCTCTGCACAGCAAGGGAAACAATCAGCAAAGTGAAGAGACAACCCACACGTTGGGAGAGCATGTTTGCAAACTACCCATCTGACAAAGGATTAATAACCAGAATATACAAGAAGCTCAAACAACTCTGTAGAAAAAAATATAATAGGCTGGGCATGGTGGCTCACACCTGTAATCCCAGAACTTTGGGAGGCCAAGGCAGGCGGATCATGAGGTCAGGAGTTCGAGACCAGCCTGACCAACATGGTGAAACCCTATCTCTACTAAAAACACAACAATTAGCTGGGTGTGGTGGTGTGCGCCTGTAATTCCAGCTACTCAGGAAGCTGAGGCAGGAGAATTGATTGAAACCAGGAGACGGAAGTTGCAGTGAGCCGAGATCACGCTATTGCACTCCAGCCTGGGTGACAGTGAGACTCCGTCTCAGGAAGAAAAAAAAAAGATCAAAAATGGGCAAAAGATGTGAACAAACATTTCTCAAAAAAAGACAAACAAATGGTAAACAGGCATATGAAAAGGTGCTCAACATCCCTGATCATCGGAGAATGCCAATCAAGGCTACAATGAGATATTATCTCACCGCAGTTAAAATGGCTTTTATACAATAGACAGACTATAACAAATGCTGGTGAGGATGTGGAAAAAAGGGAACCCTTGTATACTGTTGGTGGGAATGTAAATTAGTACAACCACTATGGAGATCAGTTTGGAGGTTCCTCAAAAAACTAAAAATATAGTTACCATATGATTCAGCCATCCCACTGCTGGGTATATACCCCAAAGACAGAAAATCAGTGTATTGAAGGGATATCTGCACTCCCATGTTTGTTGTTGCACCATTCACAGCAGCCAAGATTTGGAAGGAACCTAAGTGTCCATCAACATATGAGTGGATAAAGAAAATATGGTACCCATATACAATGGAGTACTATTTCACCATTAAAAAGAATGAGATCCAGTCATTTGCAACAACATGGATGGAATTGGAGATCATTATGTTAAGTGAAATAAGCCAGGCACAGAAAACCACATGTCACATGTTCTTACTTATTTGTGAAGATCTAAAAATAAAAAATCAATTGAACTCATGGAGATAGAAAGCAGAAGGATAATTACCAAAGGCTAGGAAGGATAGTGAGGGTGTGAAGGGTAGGTAGTGATGGTTAATGGGTACAAAAAAATAGTTTAAAAGAATGAATAAGACCTAGTATTTGATAGCACAACATGGTGACTAGAGTCAATAATAATTTAATTGTACATTTAAAAATAACTGAAAGCGCATAATTGGACTGTTTGTAACACAAAGGATAAATGCTTGTGGGGATGGATACCCCATTCTCCATGATATAATTATTATGCACTACATGCCTGAATCAAAACATCTCGTGATCCCGTAAATACAAACATGGGGTGACACCTATATTTTACCCATAAAAATTAAAAAATAAGGGTAAGGTAGGGCAGCCATCATGATAGTTGAGCAGTGAAGGGCTGGAGCCAGGATGACAGTTGGCAGTTGGAATGCGGGGACTGTGAGGAATCTGAGACAGTTGGAAGTCAGCCCTGACCAGAGCGGTGGGATGTGAGAGAGGAGGTCAGGCGGTATAAGGCAAGGGAAGAATTTCAGAGGCAGGAAGGAAGTATACATAATAATAGCTCACTGAGCAGAAACACAGAAGTGGGAAGGGAATATGATCTGAAAGAGAGTTTCATCTACTTTTACGCTGCCTGAGGCAGAGACTGGCACACGAGGACAGAGTTTTGTGTTCTGGTGGTTTGTGATCTAATACAAGACACAGGCAAGCTTGCAAGAAACTGCCTCGTAGTGTTGAGTGAAATTCGCTAATAGAGCTGCAGAATCACGTTGCTCAAAGACAGAGGAAGGAACTTGAGGTAAGTTTGGGTTCTCTGGTCCTGAGATGAAGGCGGGCATCAGGAGGAAGTGGCCAGCAAGTCTGGGGAGTTTAGGGCAAACTCAGAAAGGCGAGGTGAGTCAGGCACTGAGATTTATGAAATAAACATGCCAAGTGGTATGAATAAATGATCAGGGAAAAACAGAGTTGCTTGAGGAGGAAAGAGAAGCCAAAGACCCTGCCTGGATCACTCCCAGGACTGGAGACAGCATGGGGGCTTGAGCCAGACTGCTGGGATTTGTTCTGCCCCTTGCTGCTTGTGTGTTCCTGGGTCATTATGTTCCCTGTGGCTTAACACCTCCATCTGTTAAGTGGGTCCTATTATAGTATTATATTTATATATATAGTATATACTATAGCAAAAGCTACATAAATTGAAAAGGTAAAATGGGGGGACACTGCTTGGTTCATAGTAAGGGTTCTGTGGATGTTAGCTGGCCTTGGTGCTATGAAGAGGGACAGAAGAGAGGCTGTAAGCTGCACTGAGGTAGTGCAGCATCACTGAAGTTCTGGTAGGGAGAGGGCTTTAAGAAGCAGAATGGGCTGGGCATGGTGGCTCACGCCTATAATCCCAACACTTTGGGAGGCTGAGGCAGGTGGATCACCTAAGGTCAGGAGTTCGAGACCAGCCTGGCCAACATGGTGAAACCCCATTTCTACTAAAAGCAAAAAATTAGCCAGGTGTGGTGGCACACACCTGTAGTCCCAGCTACTCAGGAGGCTGAGACAGGTGAATCGCTTGAGCCCGGGAGGTGAAGGTTACTGTAAGCCAAGATTGCGCCACTGCACTCAAGGCTGGGTGACAGAGTGATATTCCATCTCAAAAAAAAAAAAAAAAAAAAAAGGAGCAGAATGGGGTCAGGATGACTAGGATGACTATGGGGAACACGTTAGTGTGCACATGAGTACGTTATTTCATTAATTCTATGCAACTCTGTGCAAGGAACTACTATCTGCCCAAGTTAATAGATGAGGAAACTGAGGCTCATCAACAGAAAGTGACTGGCACCAGGTGGCTCAGCCAGACACATGCGCAGCTGGAATTTGAATCTACAACTGTACCGTCCTACGACCCATGCACCCATGCTGCCTCTAAAGAGCCACCCAGCAGCGTAAGGGGAAGGAACAGGCAGGCCCCGGCAGTGTGGGGCTACAGCCAGGTGTGCAGATCAAGTGGGCAGAGAAGCAACGGATGTGGCAGACGTAGGCCACTCATCTTGAGACCTCTAGTCAAGAATGAACAGAGGGGCTGGGCTTGGTGGCTCACACCTATAATCCCAGCGCTTTGGGAGGCTGAGGCGTGAGGATCGCTTGAGCTCAGGAGTTGGGAACCAGCCTGAGCAGCGTAATGAGACCTCATCTCTACTTAAAAAAAAATGAAGTAAGAAACAAGGCAATAACTTGGGGGCATGAAAGGGTCACCTAGGAGTTTTTTTCAGAGGGGGATGCAGGATGTGTTTTCAAGCAGGGCAGAAATGGAGAAGGAAAAGAGGCTGGGGGCATAACTGATGGAAAAAGGTGCTTGGGGGCATGAGAAGTGCTGAAAGTGGGCCCTGTCTGAAGGAACTTCATTTTGGACAAAAGGAAGAGAATGGCCACAATGGGAGGGAGTTTATTACTGTATCAAAGGAAGTTTCTTCCACTCTGTGGGAAGAAAAGCTGAATCCCACATTGGCACAGGTGTCTGATGAGCTGGGAGGGCACACTTGATTGGAAACCAGAACATTTGTTCAGGCTGGGGGTGTCTTAGAGAAAGCAAATTGGGTCCCTGCTGGGGATCAGACCAGCCTGAGCTCTGACCATCCACACACCCTTCCACCCAGGCACTCCACAAATTGTTGGGACTGACCAGAGAGTCAAAATTACACAAAACAGAGATGCTGTCTTCGCCGATGCGGCTCGCAGGCTGTAGGAGAGACTGGCAGGTGAACTGGTGGTTAACATGGAAACGATGCTGTAACTGGTGATGTGAATGGGGCCGTGGAAGCTCTGAGGAGGAGTCCCAGTGCAAACGTGAGGTCTAAGCTCAGGGACACAGGAAGGGGCAGGGGAGGAATGGAGGTCAGAGTTTTAGGCAGAGCAAGCAGTTCTGCAAGCGGGGCACGATACCTTCCAGAAGCTGAATGGTGTTCACAGCCCCTGGAACACAGACTGCAGGTGTGGACAGGTGGCAACCTGCACTTTATCCTTATGTGGCTGAAGGGCCATCCATGTGTTTTGAGCAGGGAGAGGCCTGATGGGATTTGGAGAGCTGCCTGTTTCTTCTGCCCTGTGGGATGGGATTGAGCATGCACCTGGCAGAGGATGGAAGGCATGAGGACGCTGCGACCATCAGGTCAGGTGAGAGGGCACCTCAGCAGCAATCAGAGTGGGATGGCAGGCTCACGAAACAGTCCAGAGAAGAGCTGGAGGGTCTTGGCAGTGGTGAAGATGATGGCGTACACCAGTGAGAGGGTCACACTGGGGAGGGGTAGTGGGGGGCTTTTGTGTAGGGAAGGGGAGAAGTCTGTGTTTTTGTTTTTGTTTTTTGAGACTGAGTCTCGCTGTAGCCAGGCTGGAGTGCAGTGGTGCGATCTTGGCTCACCACAACCTCCACCTCCTGGGTTCAAATGATTCTCCTGCCTCGGCCTCCCAAGTAGCTGGGACTACAGGCATGCGCCACCACACCCAGCTGATTTTTTGTATTTTTAGTGGGGACGAGATTTCACCACGTTGGCCAGGATGGTGTCCTTCTCCTGACCCCGTGATCTGCCCACCTTAGCCTTCCAAAGTGCTGGGATTACAGGCATGAGCCACCATGCCTTGCCGATATCTGGTTTTGAAACCAGATTTTGATGTGCCCATGAGAGGTCTGGACGATCACATCCAGCAGGCAGCCAGACTGTGGGATGGTGGTTTGGAAGAGATGTGGGAAGAAGTCAGTGACTTAGGAGGCATCAGCACAAAATCAGAGACCCAACTCCAGGTGCTGCGTGGGTGAGTCTGTCTCATCTCCCCAGGAACAGGAAGACTGCTCTGCTGGGTGAAATGAGAAGGCCCAGGTTTGGTTTTGATTTTTAAGGTGGACAAGACTTGAGCTTATTGAGACACTGATGGACGTGTCTTGAGTTTTTTGAGACACTGTGGGAAGGTACCCACATAGAGAGGTGCAACCCCGAATGAGGGAAGGGATAGTTAGTGGACGCACATCTCTGAGAAGTCCGGAGTTTCGTGCAAGGATCCACCTTGGGCAGGGGAAGGGGGAAAGGGGCAGGGGTGGAGGTCTGAGCAATAAATAGCTGCTGTACAGGTGAGAAGAGCCAGCCAAGGGCCTTGGAGAGAGCACCAAGTGGTGCAGGGGGTGGGGCTTGGAGCCTGTCACTCCACAGGGGCAGAAGAGGGTCATTCTTGATGGTTTTTTTCCACAGGACTCGGCACCTTAGGTACAGGGAAGGAGGTGACAGGAAGCTGAGGCTTGGTTGGCCACAGGCAAAGTCATGACGCCCGCCCTGCAATTCAAAGGCACAGAGAGAGGGGCGAGCCTGGAGGACGGTGGGCAGCCCTGCAGACATCTCTGTGCAGAGCCTGAGGGGTTTGACCAGACCTTTTTGAACCTGTTGATGGGAGTCTGAGGAGGTACCTGGGAGGAAATTCATCCCCGCTTCATCCTGGGAGGCCACAAGGCCAGGTACTGATCGCTGGCCTTTCGACTAGAAGAGCAGAAAAGTACCAGGGGAGTCCGTTGCAGCAGCAGCCAAGCTGCACAAGAGCAGATGTCTTTGTGAAAACATCTGAGATACCCATGAGGGCCTCCCAGGGAGAGGTGGCTCCAGGTGGCTTTGCAGGAGGGGAGGAGCCAGGGAAAGTGAAGTGACTGCAGGAGCTCGGACCCCAGCTCAGTGCTGCCTAGGGATGCTCCGGTCAACATTCGTGCACACAAACTGCCTGTAATGCCACCCTCACACCCCCAAGTCGCACCCACCTTTTCCAGGGCACTTTACAGACTGGAAGCATGTGCCCTCCAAACTTCATCCTCTGTGCTCATAATGACCCCATGGAAAGGGCGCATTGATGCCCACTTCACAAAATGAGAAAAGAGAGAGTTGGAGAACTTAGGGAATTTTTCTAACGTTACACAACTCACAGGTGGTGGAATCCAGCCTGAGTTTATCCTCACATCTTTTCATACGGCATGCTGTTTCAGTTCCATGGCTCTTTGTTATAATCGATCTCTCCCTTACACCCATAGCTCCCTTCTTTGGGCTTACTCAGCAAATGGCAAGCCCGGCCAAGATCAACTCTTTGCTACTACTCCCACCTTCAGAAGCCTGGCCGACTGTGGCTGGAAAAAAAAACAAACCCACTGTGATGGCCAAATTCATGGCCTTGAACCTCAAGTCAGTCGAGTGAGGCCTGGTGCTGTGTGGCCCATTCACTCTCCCAATATTGCAGATAACTATTTCATACCTTCTCCTCCTCCACCTTACACTGCTGGAAGGATCCAGGACCCCAGTGTGCTGCAAGGTTATGTTGGGAAAGCCCCATCTCTGACCATCAGAGAAGGCGCCTGTGGTCTGGATATCAGTACCGACTACCCCCACTGCCCAGTTCCCAGGGATCAGCTAAATATGCACATTCCCTGGGGTTTGGCAACGAATGACTCCCCTGATACTAATTCACATATTTAATGTGCTCTTTGGGAGTGATGGTATTCTGAAGAAGGGTGTATTAGCACCATGTTATTCTGGGTGAGCAGCGTTAGGGGACCCACAACGACTGTGCTCTATGTGGCTCTTCCCTGTCCTGTCTGCATCAGGAAGAAGATACGCCACTAACATAAGGCTAGAAATGTATCACCTGGCTGCTTCTCACCTGAGAGGGGTGAGGGGACTTTGGGTGAAACTTAGGGAGATTCACTGCAGCTCCCAATTCTCCTGGGATGCACCAGTCCAGCAGAGCTGCTGTGTGTTCTACCCCAGTTCCATGCACCACCTCTATACAATGAGCACCAAGCAGAGATGGCATTTGAGTGGAAGAGTCAGTTGAGCAAGGTAACTCCTTTAAACCTCACTGTTCCTGCCACCCCGTCGAGGGCCACAGAGCAGAGAGGTCAGCGGGGCTCCAGTCTCTCCCTGTCTCGTGATCATGGTCCTGTGGTTTGCAGGCTTCTTTGTGAACCACAGTAATTATTTAGGGAGCTTAAAAATATTAGAAAAATGTTATTTAAAAGCATTAGATTTTTAGTAACATTCTAGCTCCATAACTATCTAAATGGCTACTGGAAACAAGCAGACATTTCTTTCTTAGGCTCTAAGTTGAGGTGACTTTCCTTAGCGGCGAATACTGTTTGTGAAAACCACAAATCTCAGAGTTGACTCTGTCAGGTTGAGTGTCCATGCAGACACCAGGGAATGGCAGTTGGTATATATCTCAGTCCCGGCAAGACCCAAGTAAGAGTCCCTTAAGGGTGAGACACAACAGGAATCAAAGTTGAAGAAGTGACAGATGTCCATAAAGTCCCCTTGGTGGAGGAGTTGGTCCCGATGGATGAGGCTGGAGCTAGCATTCTTCTGACAGGGAGACCAGGCTGGGTATCCTGCTCGAGTCAGCCTGTTGGATGCCCTGGCTACACATGCACTTGGTAGCCCTGGGAAAATCCAAGTCCACAGGCTGAGCCACAGGAAGATTCTAGTGCAGGAGCTGCTGGATTGGGGTGGGGGACAGGGGCAGGTAGAGGCAGAGATTCAGGGCATAGGAGGACTACGCCCTGAGCACTTCTAAGAGCTAGGAATCAGTGCTTGCATCAGAGCTGACTTCTCTGCAGAGCCACTGTTGAAGAACCAGAGGAACAGAGCAAGAGCCGAATCTGAGCACCGAGACTTCTCTCTGGTCTCAGGCCTCAGGCCAATTTCCTCCTCTTAGTCCTGGTCATGAGGGGCCCTTGCACTTCCAGGCCCCCTGTCATCCTCATCACTCCACTTATGCAAATCTCTCTCACGAATTTCCCAAGCCCCCGCCTGCTTGCCAGGACCCCCAATATCAGGCTGCTTTCTGGGAGCCCATTGCTTTCTCGAAGCCCCAGAGCTCTGCTAGTGGCAGACCTGGGAAGTGAAGCAGAAGCTTCTCAGGGAAGCAGGAGCACTGTGCAGGGACAGAGACTGGAGCCCCACCCTGTGGACTTCTGGCGAGGCCCGACCCTGCAGAGTCTCAGGTCCTGTGGCCTGGTGTGTCTGTAACAATGGTAACAAGCCTAAGGTTCTAAGCAGACACTGCTGCCTCTTCACGCTGCTCAAATAAAACAGTGATGAGGAAAAGGAATATGAGATAGAGTTCCAAGGTGAATGGGAAGTGTCAGGGAGTAGAAAGGTATGGGTGGCAGACCTGGGGACCATTTTTCCTCTCCACTCTCTGAAATGACTTTCACACCTTTTTATCTCTTATGCTTCCAACAGCCCTGCCTCTCCTTACTTTCAGCTGTTACATTGCTTCCTGTTTAACTGGGAAAACACGTAAACTACCCCAGATTTTATTAATAGCCCACTCTTCCTCTTAAAAAAAATGAGGTATAATTTGGGTATAAAATGCACCCACTTAAAATGTGAAGTTGGATGAGTCTGACAAATGTATACACCTGTGTAGTCATCGCCAGAGCCATCACATTATATAAATTCCCATCACCCTCAAAAGGTTTCCCACGGCTGAGTAGTATTCCCTTGTATGGATCCAGTACAGTTTGTGTATTCATTTGCCTATTGGTATACAATTGTGTGGTTTCTACTTTTTGGCTATTATGAAAAATGCAGTGAACATTTCATCTGTGAGTCTTTGTGTGGACGTATGTTACCATTTCTCTTGGGTAAATGTCTACAGGTGGAATAACTGAGCCATATGATATGTTTAATTTTATGAGAAACATCCAAACTGTTTTTCAAAGTGGTGGTACCACTTTACATCTCAATAGCCGTCTATGAGAATTCCAGGTGCCGCCACACTTGGTATTGTCAGGTTTTTTCCCCCCTAACTTCAGCCATTCTATTTTGTGTTTGTAAGTGGAGTATGCTCATTTTGGTTTCAATTTGCATTTCTCTGGTGACTGATGTTGAACTTCTCGTGTTTATTGGCTATCCAGATATCTTGTTTTGTGAAGTATCTGCATATCTTTCGCTTATTTTATTATTATAGTTTTCTGTATATCACATTTGTCAGCCTAAACCAAAAACTAAAATCCATTTATTATCTCTCAGTTTCCATGGCAAGACATGGCTCAGCTAGGTCTTCTGCTCCAAGTCGCACAAGGCTGCAATCAAGGTGTCAGCCTGGGCTACAGCGTGATCTGAGACTCAGGTCTTCTTCCAAGCACATGTGGTTGTTGGCAGAATTCATTTCTCTGCAGCTATAGAACTCATAGTGGCATGTTTCCAGGCCAACAGAGTTTCTCTTCTGCTTCAAGAGCCTCATTTTTAAAGGCTTGCCTAATTAGGTCAGGCCCACGCAGGACAATCTCCCTTTTGATTAGTGAAGCTGCGTCATTGTCTGGGACAAATACAGATTTGTTGCCTCACAGCTATGAAAAACTAGGATGTGGACACACCAGAGTGAGTTTAAGAGCAGAAGTTTAATAGGTGAAAGAGAAGAACTCTCTGTGCAGAGAGGTGTCCCAGAGAAAATGGGATGCCAATTCCACAGTGGAATGCAGTGGGTTTTATAGATAAGCTTCAGGAGATGGTGTCTGATTTACATAGGGCATGAAAGATTGGTTGGACCAGCCATTTGCATAGCTCAAGAAGCAGCTGGCCACCCTACCCTAATCTTTTCTTATGCAGATGGGTTCTCTACCTGGCTAGTGCCATGTTGTCTGGTTCTTTACCTGTGGTGACAAAGAAAAGGGAAGATGGAGCCTCCACGTTGAACATACCTGGCTTCCAGGTAGCCTCTCCTATTGGCATAGCTGCCAGTGTTCACCCATGCAGGCTTCCAGTTCGCTTATCTATGTCTGCAGCTCGATTTTTAGGCTCTTTGTTAGAAATTATTTGGGGGCTGCTTTTTGTTAAAAGGGAAGCCTTGCTGAGGACTCCTTTACCCTATCTGCCTGAATTTCTAGCTCCTGTATCATTAGCTCAAAGTCAACTGATGAGGAACCTAAATTATATCTGCCAAAATATCTTCACATAATATACCTTCACATAATATAATGTAACCTAATCACAGGAATGAGATCCATAATATTGAACTCCCATATTCAAGGGGAGATAATTATACAAGGGCATGGGTCACTGGGGATCATCTTAGAATTCATACCATGCCCATTTTTGTATTGGGTGATTTGTCTCCTTACTGAATTGGATGAAAACTTTATAAATTCTGGGTACAAGACCTATGCAGATGTATGTATTGCAAATATTTTCTCCCAGCCTATAACATGCCATTTCATTTTCTTAATGGAGTATTGGGAGAAGAGAAATTTTTAATTTAAATGAAGTCTAACTTCTCAACTTTTTTTTGGTATGGTTCATGCTTCTTATTCTTACACAAGAAACATTTGCCTATGCAAAGGCTACAATATTTTCTCCTATATTTTATTCTAGAAGTTTGATAACGTTAGCTCTTAAATTTAGTTCTATGACCCATCTTAAGTCAACTTTTATGTATGATGTGAAATAAGAGTTGAGATTCCATTTCCCCCCAAATTGATATCCCATGTTACCATACCATCTGTTGAAAACAACATTTTCCCTGTTGAATTACTTTGGCACCTTAATTGAAAAAAATTAATTGACATACATAAATGAGTCTAATTCTAGATGCTCTACTGTTGCATTGGTTTATATTTCTCTACTTAATATTGGTTTATATTTCTCTACAGTAATGTACTTAATTGCTATATATTTATATTAAGTCTTTATATCCTTCAGCTTTTTCTTTTCCAAAGTTGTTTAGGTTATTCTGTGGCACAAAGATCATATTTTGATATAAATTTCGGCTTGCCAAATTCTAAAAAAGAATAAGCCTGCTGGGTTTGAACACATAAATCAATTTGGGAAGAAATGCCATTTAATGATACTGAATCTTCTGATCCGTAAATCCAGTATATATCTCCATTTTCCTTCAACATCTTGTAGTTTTTGGTGTACATGTTTGCACATATTTTGTTAAAATTTCCCTGAATATATATCATAGTTTTTGGTGCCATTATACATGGCATTTAAAAATTTCCTTTTCAGGCCAGGTTCAGTGGCTCACACCTGTAATCTCAGCACTTTGAGAGGCCAAAGCAGCTGGATCACCTGAGGTCAGGAATTCAAGACCAGCCTGGCCAATGTAATGAAACCCTGTCTCTACAAAAATACAAAAATTAGCCAGGTGTAATGGCGAGCTCCCATAATCCCAGCTACTTGGGAGGCTGAGGCAGAAGAATCACTTGAACCCAGAAGACAGAGGTTGCAGTGAGCTGAGATCATGCCATTGCACTCCAGCCTGGGTGATAGAACAAGACTGTCTCAAAAATTTTCATTTTCAATTATTCATTGCTAGTATATGAAAGTATAATCAATTTTTGCATAGTGATCCTATATTTTGTGACTTAGCTAAATTTACTTAATAGTCCAGGAGACTTTTTAAAAGATTCCTTATGATTTTCTATAAATATGACCATGTCATCAGCAAATAAAATTTGGTTCCTTCTTTTCCTATCTATATGCCATTTGCACTTGCTGAGATGTCCAATACAATGTTAAATAAAACTAGTGGGACCAGACATCCTCCCCTTGTTTCCATTACTAAGGAGAAAATATTAAGTTATTCAGTATTCAGAAAGTACTCAGTAGTCAGTGTATGTATATATGTATATTTAGTGTGTGTGTGTATATATATACTTTGTGTGTATATATATATCTCCAGTAAATTTTATATACATAATAGTATATCTAAATATAGTATATCATACCATTAAGTATGATGCTTGCTGTAGGTTTTTCATACATACCCCTGATAAGGAAAAGGCTGAGGAAATTCCCTTAAATTCCAAGATTGCTGAGATTTTTTTTAATCATTAATGGATATTAAATTTTGTCAAATATTTTTCTGTATATATTTAGATGATTATATGATTTTTCTTTCTTAAAAAGGTATAATGAATTACATCGATTGATTTTTGAATATTAAACCAACCTTGCATTCCTGAAATTAATTCTAGTTGACCATGATGTGTTTGTGTGTGTGCATGTATGTATGTTTAGTGTGCACATATATATATACACAATACATTCTATATACATAATATATGAACATAATATATACATAATATGTTATATATAAAAATACACATACATACAAGCAGTGTTCAATTTGTATTGTTCCAATATGTACAAATTTCAGTTACCACGGGTTAAGTAAATAACACCAGAGTTACCCAAAAATACAGTTCAAATCTCAAATCTCAGTTATCAAGGCATATTAACTGTAAGTAGTTGCATAAAGTACAAACTTCACTGCTAGCTCCTCAGTCCAAAAATCACTCTATAAGTAACAGATGTGCATCATGATCAGTGACCAATCATGCCACTTCTTTCAAAGTCTCTCTGATTTCTTACTGCACATCTCTTACTCAGTTCACACACAGCAAAATATGTTGTTGTGTTGCCTCCCCGCCTCCCAGTGAAAAACTCATGTGACATTCTATAAGCAGGTAATCAAAATGAAAAGTGAGAATGGCAGAAAGGAAGTCTGAGTCAAACATAGCTGCAGTTAAAGATGAAATAGTTGATCATGGCAATGCTGCTGGCTGCTGCTGCTGCCATTTGAAACTATGTCTGCAGCCAGAGAACTTAGTAAAGGCAAACTTACTGGCATAAAGACATAAGCGGTTATGACAAAAAAGATGATGTCTCAGAGGAAGGGTATGTACTTAACTTTCCCTACTTTCTCATTTCCTGTGCACAATTTATATCATTTGTTTTACTGTGAAATACATAATACATATACCAACATAATAATGTAATGTGCTCAGTTCAAAAAATTATAAAGTGAACCACCTCCTCCCTCCTGCCCTGCAGATGTACCCGTCACTCCAGTAGTTGTGTTAGTTTCCACGCTTTTTAAAAAAAATTGTTTTACTACACAGGAATTCATTCCTTAAAAATGCTCATCTTTTTCTCTTGCCTAATTTTTACTTTATGCAACTATCGTTTTTCATGTCTATATTTTTGAGGTTGTGTCTAGATTGATGTATAGAACTGCAGTTCATTCATTTCCCCTGCAGTACTGCATTCGGTTTTATGACTGTATTATACATGGTATGGATTAATGCCAGTCATAATGTAGAGGCAACATAATTTTATCACGAGAAATGACATACTGTGTGGTTCCATTTATATGCTCAAGAATAAGCAAAACTAATCGGTGGAAATAGAGGTCAGAACAACGGTTATCTTGCGTCAGGGAGTGTAATGGAATGGGAAGGGGCACCTTCGGAGGAAGTGTTGGAAATGTTCTAAGTCTTGAACTGGATGGTGATGGCCCAAACATAATCATATTGAAGATTTGTAAAGATTCACATTTACATGTTTAATAAAAACTTGAAAAATAAATACATGGGCAGGGCATGGTGGCTCATGCCTGTAATCCCCGTACTTTGGGAGGCCGAGGTGGGAGGATCACAAGGTCAGGAGTTTGAGACCAGCCTGACCAGCATGGTGAAACCCCATCTCTACTAAAAATACAAAAATTAGCCAGGCATGGTGGCGCATACCTGTAATCCCAGCTACTCGGGAGGCCAAGACTGGAGAATTGCTTGAACCTGGGAGGCAGAGGTTGCAGTGAGCAGAGATAACACCACTGCACTCCAGTCTGGGCAGCAGAGCAAGACTCTGTCTCAAAAACAAAACAAAAACAAAAACAAACAGACAAAAAAACGCTGGGACCTGCCAGGATGTTTAGGAACAAAATATTACCCATCCACTCTTGGGGAGGCCCCAGTAAAAAAGGCCTCTTCCATAAATGCCCAGCATCAGGAACAAGGACTCTTCTAAAATCACCCAGTATTGGGGAGCAAGGCCTCTTCCAGGAGCACCCAGCATTGGGAAAGTGGAATGTGTGCCTGTGTGGTGGCCAGGTGTCATGGAAGAAGGACAAAGGCAACCATCTCTGGTGCCATGTGGGATAAAATGCAGAAGAGGCTTTACTGGGGAGACTCCTACAAGAGGAGAAGTGGTGTGTCCACGAACCTCACGTCTCATCCTCCCAAAGAGAGGCGGGGAGAGCAGGGCAGTGCTGGGCTGGACGTGTCACAGGCAACTCTGTGGTATCACAAAGCACTCAAGACTCACAGGGCAGGTGGCAGGCTGATGCTGTGCCTCTAGAGCTTTCTCAGGTGGGGGTTTCTGGGGCTCCCCAAGAATATCCTGACTGGAGAAAAAGGAGAGAGGGATATCCCTTCACTCTGAACACCACTATCCCATGGGGTTATGATGTTCCCCTAAACTGCCAGACCTAGCAGAGCCCCCAGTATGGAGTCCCTGCTGCTCACCAAACAACTTCTATTCCTAGTCTTTCCTACGGTCCCGTCCTCCTCCACAGCCCACTGTTAAGGGCCGCCTTCTACGTCAGCATTCCATTCTACTCCACAAACACCGCCGGACACCTTCCAAAAGCCACATCTTTTCTGTGTTGGGAGGATCTGGAAAGCATGATCCTAAAGCAGACCCCGGAGCTGCCTCCCTCTGGGCCTCCAGTCCAGCTGCCCCCAGGGGCGTCTTTTTTTTCTCTTTTTCATTTTTGAGACAGAGTCTTGCTCTAGTGAGACTCCAGGCGGTAGTGCAGTGGTGTGATCTTGGCTCACTGCAACCTCTACCTCCCAGGTTCAAGCAATTCTCCTGCCCCAGCCTCCCTAGTAGCTAGGACTACAGACATGTGCCACCACACTCAGCTAATTTTTGTATTTTTAGTAGAGATGGGGTTTCACCATGTTGGTCATGCTGGTCTCGAACTCCTGACCTCGTGATCCGCCCACCTCAGTCTCCCAAAGTGCTGGGATTACACGTGTGAGCCACCACGCCAGGCCTTCAAGGGGCGTCTGTCTAAGGCCCAGCTCCCAGGCGCCCCTCCCAGGCTCAGACACCTCCCGTGTTTCTTCATGCGTCCAGGCCGAGATCTAGAACATTCCGAAAAGAGCCTTGGTTCCTCCGTCTGGGAGTCAAGGTCCATACGCAGGTGTTAACTCTTCCCTCTCCACAGTGTTAACTCCCTCTGCTCTCTGGCTCTCACCTTCACCCACTCATACCCGTGGCCCCAGGAACGCCCATTCCTTATCATGATCCTCTGGTTTGAAATGTGGCCCCACTGTTCATGGGCCACTGAAATCTCCTCCTGCCTCATCTCCAGGAAGCCCTCCTTGACTAGACCGTGGCTGTCCTCGCTACCTCTCTCTCCCCGTCCTCTGGTCTCCTGAAACATGCAGGCATTGCACCCCGTGCACACGTGGTTGGGAGGCTCTCCAGTTGATTCCTGCAGGCCAGTTCTGAATTCTCCTGCCAGTGAGGAGCTCCTTGAGCCAGGAACCGCACAGCCCTGCTCGGAGCCGAGGGGAGGAGTGGTCCCTGGTGTCCTCTGATGCCCAGGCCCAGTCGAAACACGGACGACCACGTGCTACGGAGGAAGAACTGGGCCAAATGTCAGGGTCCTGGGTTCTGTTGCTGTCTTCCGAGTACCCCTAAACCTACTGTTTCTATCTCTGGGCCTCAGTTCCTGAAGCTGCAAAATGGGAGCGGCTGGGCTGGGCTGGGTGATTCCTAAAAGCCTTTACAGTTTTCACAGATTCAGTCTTCTCCGAGTGGTTTTCAACGCTGTGCACCACACTCACCTGAGGAACTTTTAAATAATGGCGATGGCCGTGCCCCACTCCCGAGAACAGAAGACGGCAATTGAAGTGAGCCCACCCACCTGCAATTTTCTAAAAGCTCATCAGGTGACTCCAACGTGCAGACAGCCTGTTTGGAGAGGCAGGCCGCTGACTAGGACCCGTTTGTTTTCAGACAAAGCGATGGACTCATGCTGCCCCCTGGTGGTCAGACTGCTCGCTTCAGGCAGTTCCACTTCTAAGGGTCTTGTGCTGGGGCAGGAAAATATACCCAATGAGTAAGGATGAAGAGAAAAGATAAAAAGAAAGGAAGAGGAGACCACTACCTGGCTTCTTCATGAGTATTCCCCTTCCCCACTGTCCCCTATAATAAGGTTTATATTATTTACAATAAATAAAGAGACTGAGCCCTGGGGGCCGTCATATCTGCCTTTGAAACCAACCCAATAGTTCCATTGACAGTTTTGGGTGTTTTTTGTTTTTCGTTTGAATTGACCTTTCTGACATTACAGCTTGAAACCTACATTTGTTTTATCAGAGTTTCTTCCTCCAGGAAAGGACCATCGGGACTCTCAAAAAAAAAAAAAAAAGTATCAAAGAACTAAAAAACTCACCAGATCATTGCATCCAGACAATGAACTTTCAGGTCCCTCATTCATCGTGATTGCTTCCTGACCCTTCCCGAGTTCCTGTTTTCTCACACAGTTACGTTTATTCCCCGCTGTATCAACCCCTGATTTTAGCTGGTCAGGGAGATGGATTTGAGACTACTCTCCCAGGGAGATGATTTGAGACTGACCTCCCATCTCCTCAGCTGCAGCACCCAATTAAAGCCTTCTTTGGCAATAATTGTTGCGTCAGTTGGCTTCTGTGCGGTGAGCAGCGGGACTAGACAGAACGCCTGATGTTTCAGTAACACATTAAGCATGAAAAAGCTCCCTCTGGATCCACAGGCTGGGTGTAAGGGGAATCTGGAAGGCGACAGGCTTGGAGGAGCTTCTGAGACAGCAAAGTCAAGCAGGACACTTGAGACAATGAGATGTTAAGTACCTGGAAAAATGAGGACCCAGTGCTAGGTTTATCCCTATGCGCCAGTCACCAAGACATTGGGCAAGCTCATTTCTCTGAGCCTCAGTGATCACTGCTCATCACACAGCACTATTCTGAACACCACGTGTGTTCCTGGGCAAAGTCTGTCAGGGGCCACAGAGATTTAACCGATTCCACACTCTCCAAACTCCTGCCCATCCCACATGGAGGCAGAGCTTCCCAAACCTGGTTGGAAGTCTGCAAAAACTGGGGAGCTCATTTTTTAACGTAAGAGAATGTGTTCAAGAGTATTATTTTATCATCACAATACAATCTATATAACAGGTTATTTACAAGAAAAAATGAATTTGAAAAGCAAGCATGTCTCATAGGCTACAGCTTAAGGACAAGCTTCGGGGGAGTAGGCTGGACAGCTCCCAGTGCACGGAGGCCCACAAGGACCACATGACATGTTCCTGTCTCTGTGGGTGAGACCAGGCTGGGTAGTCTCCAGCATCGGCATTAATTATGCCGAGACTGGCCGTGTCAGGCCTCAGATCAGGAGAGACTATGTATAGGATATATGGGTGACCTCACACATGGGCCAAGCTCCTTCTAATCTTCTGTGCCTCCTAACACCCCTTCACCTGCTTGATTCCAGCATCCCTCAGATCTCACCTCAAACATCACTTTCTTGGGGAGGCCTTCCTTCACATCCCAATCAAGTCAAACGCTCCAGTTCAGATGTTCTCAAAATGTTCCATTTCTCCTTCAGAGATCACAGTTTTAATTCATTTTAAGAATTGTTTTGAGTCACTATCCTCCCAAATGAATGTGAGACTTTGACAGAGGGGACAGCTTCTGTATCTCCAGCACCCAGCACAGCACCTGGACCCATTGCAAAGGGCTCGATAAATTGTAGAATGAGTGAATCCCATCTTCAAGAGAAAGAGCTCTGTCTTTTCTGATTGTTCCTTATTTGTTTGTTATCCTAAATTTTCCTACCATAATTCAAGTGAAAGTAATTCATTTTAACTTCAGAATAGCTACTTTTTATTTCAAAAAAAAAGAAATACTTTATTTCTTAAGATAACTTGAGAACACATTATTCATACATTAGAAATAGGGCTAGGGACCATGGCTCATGCCTGTAATCCCTGCACTTTGGGAGGCCGAGGTGGGAGGATTGCTTGAGGCCAGGAGTTTGAGATCAGCCTGGGCACAAAGTGAGACCTGTGTCTCTTAAAAAAAAAAATTAGCTAGGTATAGTGGTACATACCTGTAGTGGTACACCTTTAAACCCTGGCCTGTCTGGATAAAGCATTTCATGAAGCCTGTAGTGCAGACACTTGGGAGGCTGAGGTGAGAGGATCACTTGAGCCCAGGAGTTCAAGGCTATAGTGAGTGATGATTGTGTCACTGCACTCCAGTCTAGGTGAGAGTGAAACCTTGTTGAAAGAAAGAGAGAGCGAGAGTGAGAGCGAGGAAGGAAGGAAGGAGGGAAGGAGGAAAGATAGGAACGAAGAAAAAGGAAGGAAGGAAGGAGGGAGGGAAGGAGGGAAGAAACGAAGGAAAAGCAATAGCTGCAGATTATTGATCTCCACCTTTTTGCAATAATATTTTATGCTAACATCCTTCTCCTTGCTGTCCATGTGCCCGTCGGCTTTTCAGCTTTGTGTTTAAGAGAAAATATGAACACACACCCCTCCACTATACAGGCCAAAGGTAATGTTTAGCTTCATAAAATCCCATCTGAACATAAATAATCATTGAAACTCACAGTCAAGAATTGTGATCGTTTGCCTTCCACTGGTTGCGTTGATTCTAACGAGACCTTTGCTACTTAAAATAGGGTGCCAGCATCAGGAATACCTTGGCATCACCTTGGAGGTTCTTAGAAATGCAGAATCTCAGTCCCCACCCAAGACCAAATAATTAGAATATGTGCTTTAATAAGATACCTCAGTGGTACACATGCACAGAAAAGTTTGAGAAATGCTGGATTATCGAGATGTTCAAAGTTCGTGGTTCTTCTGAGTAAATCAGAGTACTCATGGCTGGGTCTCAAAAAGGTTTTTTTTCTTACAACTCTTCCTAAAATCTTAACTAAATGTGAAAAGGCTAAAAAAAGGTTTAGTTAGTAATTTTCCAAGTAATCATGTTCAGCAGGCCTGTGGACTGCTTACAAAATTGTCATTGCCTTATTCCTCTGATGAATGCCGCATGCTCACTTCTCTTTATCTGTTTCATGTTCGCATAGGTCCAGCAAAGGGATGCTTCGTTGGTCATTATCACTGAGTGGTGGCCATGTTTAGAGGCTCATTCCTAGAAAAATCAATTAACTTTCAATGAACAATTAACTTTCATTGCAAAAAAAATACCCCACCTTTAAACCTTGACCTGCCTGGCTAAAGCATTTCCTGAAGCCATAGAAAACCATAGGGCAAGGATGGGTAAGCACTGAATATACTACAGATGTGGGTTAGTGAAGACAAAAGATAACTCATCTCTTTTAGTAGCAATCAACTCACAAGAGCACCTCATATGATGACAGCTGGTGGCTGGAATAAGCTCACTTTTGAAGCTCTGATTCCTCAGTAAGCAAGCAATCATGTGTGTTTGTGTGTGTGTGTGTGTTGTCAATGGTTTTCCTTTCCTGAAAAAAAAAAAGATAACTAAATTGGGTTTCTTACCATTATCATTTTTATATGAGTTTGGATATAAAAAGCCAGGTTTCTGAAGATTTAACTACCATTAAACAAGATGAAAAAGACATGATAGACCAAATCAAGGTAAAGTTGTAGGCAAAACGTAAAGGCTGCCCTTTTATATCCAGTCAGCCAAACTGCCCTCCCAACACTGGATGTCACAGACTCTAAACCAAATAATGAAATGTTACAGCTGGCAGAGCTTGTCAAAATCTAGTCTAACACCTTATTTGTTCAGATGATACTAAGAAATCAAAGTGACTGGCTAGCAAAGCAAAAACTGGTATCTGGGTCTTCTGATTTGAAATCAAGTGCTATGGTTGTCTGAATCACTCTACACACAAAACAATACTTTTCCTTATGGACAAACAGCAACAGAACAAATATACATAAGGGTAGAGACCATGTCTGTTTGTGGCTTGATCTGGGATAGCAGAAAATCACATATTCACCAGCACTCAATGAATACTTGTTGAGTGATTTGCAACAGATGAAGATTTGTTAAATATCTACTGAGGGGCAGATATTAGTTATATTGTAGCTATATATTACAATATAATATATAATTATGTATTGCTATAATTAGGCAGTGTATGGGGGCATGCTTACATTACTGCTTTCATTTTATACTACTTTATTATCACTACATTGCTGTTATTATCACAGTCGTCTACAGCTAACATGTAAGGTGAAGATAGAGGTCATCATTTCCCCTCATTTGGGAGAGAAGAAAAGGAAGACTGGTAGAAACTGGGTGGATATCATTCCTTGGAACCTGTAGATTTCTGGCCCTGCCTTTGACTGCCATTTAAAACCAACACTGGCACATGGTAAATGCTAGATAAATGGCAGCTGTGAGTATCACCACTGCTATCGCCACCATGTTATCATCATGGCTTTGTGCCAATCCCCCTGCTCCATCTTTTCTTTTTAATTTTTTTGGGGGGTGGCGGGGGGGACAAGATCTTGCTTTGTTGCCCAGACTGTTGTCTCAAATTTCTGGGCTCAAGCGATCCCACCTCAGCCTCCCAAAGTGCTGGGATTACAGGCTTGAGCCACCACTCCTGGCCACCGGCTCCATCTTGATTTTCCCCTAACGCACATGGATCCCATGAATCTACGATAGCAACTGCTTCTCCGTAGGTGGACTGACCTCTAAACTTTGGCACTCACGTTTTACGTAGATTACAAAGCACCTGCTTAGTCTCCTCCTGCTCAGTCAAATTACCAAGAACAATTTTCAGGTTTTGGTTGTAGAACACTCATACATTTTTTAAAAATCAAGTTTGTGAGACCTAATACAAACAAATCAACATGAGCATCAGGCACTAGGGCAACAGACAGACACAGGGGCGAGAATGAATATGTAGAGGGCTGAACTGATCCTGACCCCAGCAGGGATCCAGGAACCATCTAAGCCGACTTTTCCCAAGGAATATTCCTCAGTTACTTCCTTTGTATCCACATAGCACTTACGTTAGTGGCATTTAGACCAAGTCAGAGGATTCCTATAATTGAGAGGGATTTTTTTTCCTTTTCTTTTGTTGGTAAGAGAAAGAAAATTATTTTAATGATTCAATCAAGGCAAGTTTTAGGGGTACAGGTCACGTTTGTCCATGTGCTTGACTGTTCTAGAAGTCACAAGACAGAGTCACAATGAATATATCAATTGGGACGTTTGTGGACCCAAGCCTCACATGATATGTTCTAGAAGATAACTATTACCATCCACAGCGATTACACAGACTGATAAAAGGATGGATTGGCCAGGCGCAGTGGCTCACACCTGTAATCCCAACATTTTGGGAGGCCGAGGAGGGCGGTTCACAAGGTCAGGAGTTCAAGACCAGCCTGGCCAACATAGTGAAACCCCCATCTCTACTAAAAATACAAAAGATTAGCTGGGTGTGGTGGTGGGCGTCTGTAATCCCAGCTATTCGGGAGGCTGAGCAGGAAAATCTCTTGAACCTGTGAGGCGGAGGTTGCAGTGAGTGGAGATCGCACCACTGTATTCCAGCCTGGGCAACAGTGCGAGACTCTGTCTCTTTAATTAAAAAAAGAGAGAGAGAGAGAAAGAAAAAGAACGGACTAATAACGGTGATAACAGTAGCCATGTAAGCTCTGGTTTCCAGTAAATTCAGGGCATTTGGAAGCTCCTGAGGAGGCAGCGTGGAGCTGGGGACCAGATCCCAGATCGCTTCTGAGTTCCTGCTGATCTAGTCTCTACAATTCTCTGAAAGCCATTCCAGGTTTTCCCATCGTGCCATAAACCCGTCAGGGTTTTTTGTTTGGAGAAGCAGAGAATTCCAGGCCAGGTTTTTCTCTCAACTCGTCAGCCCGGGCTGTGAGCCCTTAGCCCTTAGCCCACTGCAGCCTTAGCCCGCCCTTTGCCTCAGCTGCGCTGCGTGGACTCAGCCAACCTGCTGAATGCTGGAGATGAGCCGCCTCAATATCAGGTTTCTCTTTCTGCAACTGGTCTATCCCTCTTTCAAATAGCGCGCTTGCTTTGGGGCTTCAGTGCTGGCAGACTCCCTGCCACTCCTTCACCCACAATCCCAGATCTTACTGCAGACTCCCAACCGCTTGGTTCCTGAACGCCTGGCGGCTTCACCTACCCCTAGGCTTGCAGGCACCGGGATCCTGGTCACTTAGCCTCCAGCCCAACTTGTCAGCTGACAGAACCCCTAGGAAGAAATGTTTCCCGCCACTTCCAAAAATTAGAGACCACGTGGATGTGTGCCTTTGTGATTAGAACTGCCATGTAAGGGCCCAAGGACCCCACTAGGACCACAAACCAGGACAAATAGAGTTCATGGGGGAAAGCCAGGACAGGGCGGACAGGACCTCCTCCCCACCCCCTGCCTTGTCACGCAGACGGGTGCGCACTCTGCGCTTACTCAGATCTGTGGAAACAGCTCCTTGATAATCCACAAGGCAGAGGAAATGAATCTTCAGGGCAACCTGCATTTGTCCCTCCTTCATCAAAGTATTGCCTTTCTTACGCCCAGGGCCTTAGGAGCACAAACAACATTGCATTAATCTTTGTAACCCAGCCAATACTGAGAAAGTAAAAATCGGCGCTGCCATTCATCAGGCTAGGATAACAGACACAGATAAAGCCAGCAGTGAAGTTAATAGCAAACAATATTTCTCCCAAGGACACCCTGCTGCTGAAAGGTGCCGTATGACCCCCTTCTTAGAGTGACAACCGCTTTCTTACTCAATGAGTCACCTTGTCCTCTGTCATCAGAGACTTTCAAAACTTTGCTGTTTGAAATTACATCAGTAACAATGAAACAACCCACTCTTACCTGGAGGAACTAAGACAGAGAAGCGACCTTAATTTTTGGCCTGGTGCACAGGTTCAGATAAAGGTGTCTGGACACAATATTGGCATTTATCTTAATAGTGTCCAAGGAAATATGATCCAGGGTCCGTTTCACAGTCCACACCTGGTGATAACCCTTTTATACTCACCCTGCATTGCTTAATACATTAAAACACTCCTTCATTTACTTTTACATGGACTCCATCCTTCCCAGAACTTTTATGGTAACTATTTCTTCCTTTATTTGTTGAGAAGCTCCATGGTTCTTCCACTGTGTGATTTTTCTTATTGCAACGAGCCAAAACAACAACAACAACAACAAAAACAAACAAAAAAACCCTGACTTTGTCAGATTACAGATTTTACAGATTTGTCCCTAGTGGTCTTAAGCTAAGTGGGCCATGGCAGTCCCAAGCACAGAGATTTGCATTTAATACCGATATACCTACTTCTGGTGGATTCACTGAACAGTCCATGTGGACTGTGAAATAGATGAAGATATGGTGTAATTTTATGGAGGTTGGCCATGTTCATTGCACTACATGAGTATATTTTGTTTTTCAAGCGTTATCCAGCTGTTTTCCTGAGAAAATGACAAATTTCTTTGTTTTTAAAGTATACAATTCAGTGGTTTTTAGTATAGCCACAGAATTGTGCAATGATAACCACAAACTTGAGGGCTTTTTTTTGTTTTTCTTTTTTTGAGATGGAGTTTTGCTCTTGTTGCCCAGGCTGGAGTGCAATGGCGCCATCTCAGTTCACTACAACCTCTGCCTCCCAGGTTCTTCTGGGAGAACCTCCAGATTCTCCCTCCTCAGCCGCCTGAGTAGCTGGGATTACAGGCACCCACCACCATACCTGGCTAATTTTTTGTATTTTTAGTAGAGATGGGGTTTCACCATGTTGGCCAGGCTGGTCTCAAATTCCTGACCTCACATGATCCGCGCACCTTGGCCTCCCAAAGCACTGAGATTACAGGCGTGAGCCACCCAGCCCACACCAGGACATTTTTATCACACCAAAACAAAATCAAACTAAACCCATACCTATGTACATTTGAGTTGTTTCCACTTTTTAGTTACTATGCATAGTGCTGCTGTGAACATTTGTGTACAAGTTTTTGTGTGAACATGTTTTCCATTCTCTTGGGCATATATTTAGAAGTAGAATTGTTGGATCATATGCTAAGTCTGTATTTAATTTTTGAGAAACTTCCAAATTGTTTCCCAAAGTGACTAACAATTTTATATTCCTACTAGCAGTATATGGGTGTTCCAATTTCTCCACATCCTCATCAACTCTTATTATCTGTCTTTTTGACTGTAGCCATCCTAG
The DNA here is from genome assembly GCA_963573385.1 of Cacajao melanocephalus. Classification (NCBI taxonomy): domain Eukaryota; kingdom Metazoa; phylum Chordata; class Mammalia; order Primates; family Pitheciidae; genus Cacajao; species Cacajao melanocephalus. Next base: position 1,728 of record CAUYLG010055853.1, on the reverse strand, counting down.
TGTGTGAAATTACATCTTGTCATATTTTTATTGGCATTTCCTTTGTCACTAATGCTACTGAGCACCACTGGCCACCTTCTTTGGAGAAATGTCTATTCCCTTGATCCGTGTTTAACTAGATTGTCTTTTTATTGTGGAGTTGCAAGAGACTTTTCTTTCCTTTTCTTTTTTTCTCCTCTTTTCTTTCATCTCACTCTGTCACCACGGCTGGAGTGCAGTGGCACAATCATAGTTCACTATAACCTCAAACTCCTGGGTTCAAGTGATTTTCCCACCTCAGCCTCTCAAAGAGCTAGGACTACAGCATGCACACCATACCTGGCTATTAAAAAAACTGTTTGTAGACCTGGGGTATCACTATGTTGCCCAGACTGGTCTCAAACTCCTGGCCTCAAACGATCCTCCCAACTCAGCCTCCAAAAGCACTGGAATGACGGGCATGTACCTGGCCTTTAAGAATTCTCTCTATATTCTGGATACAAGCCCCTATCAGGTATTTTGCAAATATTCTTTTTTACTATATTTGGTCTCTATATTTGACCACTATATTCTCCCTATATATCAGCCTTTTCACCTTTTTCATAGTGTCTGTTAAAGCACAAAAGTTTTAAATTTTGATGAAGTCCTACCTTTATTTTCTTTCATTGCTCATGGTTTTGGTGGCATATCTAAGAATTTGTTGCCAAGATCATGAAGATTTACCTATATGTTTTCTTTTCTTTTTTTTTGAGACAGAGTCTCACTCTTTCAGCCAGGCTAGAGCTGGAGTGCAGTGGCGTGATCTTGGTTCACTGCAACATCCACCTCCTGGTGTTCAAGCAATTCTCTGCCTCAGCCTCCTGAGTAGCTGGGATTACAGGTGCCTGCCACCATGCCCGGCTAATTTTTGTATTTTTAGTAGAGACGGGGTTTCACCATCTTGGCCAGGCTGGTCTTGAACTCCTGACCTTGTGATCCACCCACCTCGGCCTCCCAAACTGCTGGGATTACAGGCGTGAGCCACCGTACCCAGCCCTGTATGTTTTCTTTTAAGGGTGTTTTGGTTTTAGCTCATATATATATATATATATATATATATATATATATATATTTAGGTCATTGATCCATTTTTAGGATTTTTTCCCTTTTTTTTTTTTTTGTATGTGTTTCGAGGTAAGGATCCAACCTCATTCTTTTGCGTGTATATATCCAGTTGTCCCAGCAGGATTTGTTGAAAATATTATTCTTCCTCCATTGAATTGTCTTGGCAAACTTATACTTTGTTAAAAATCAATTGACTTAAATGTATGAATTTCTTTCTAGATTCTCAATTGTACTACATGATCTACATAACTGTCCTTTTTTTTTAATTAAACAATTTAACTATTTTTATTAAAGTCAAAAGAACAGAAACTACACAATTTCTAACAATGGAAAATAAGAAAACTCTATATTTCACAGATACTTTAGTCTGTCAGTATCTCTTCTATGGCTCCCCAGGATGTTAAAAAAAAAAAAAAAACCCAAACTTACCCTTTAAGTAGAAAGGACAAAGCATCATTTATAAACAAAATAAAAGATTCCTGCATGGAGGTCACAATTGTTCAATAATCATATTTAAATAGTAATCATATTTAAAGCAAACATATTTAAATAGGTTTAACCCAAATTTATAAAAAGTATATTTTCTCATTTTATTAACCAGTGAATATAGTCTTTACTCATACATGTTCTCATACATGGTAGGAA
>CAUYLG010055851.1:0-12501 GCA_963573385.1 Cacajao melanocephalus | reverse complement strand
TAGAGGCTGTATATTATCCCTATCTAATTTCTAATGCATAACAGGAGGTTAATTAGAAGGTAGAAAGACACAGCAAAAGAAACAGTCATTAGACTGAATCGGCAACCAACAGAATGGGAAAAAATTTTTGCAATCTACCCATCTGACAAAGGGCTAATATCCAGAATCTACAAAGAACTAAAACAGATTTACAAGAAAAAAACAAGCCCATTCAAAAGTGGGCAAAGGACATGAACAGACACTTTACAAAAGACGACATATATGAGGCCAACAAACATATGAAAAAATGCTCATCATCACTGGTCATTAGAGAAATGCAAATCAAAACTACATTGAGATACCATCTCACGCCACTTAGAATTGCAATCATTAAAAAATCTGAAGACAACAGATGCTGGAGTGGATGTGGAGAAAAAGGACCACTTTTACACTGTTGGTGGGAGTGTAAGTTAGTTCACCCATTGTGGAAGACAGTGTGGCGATTCCTCAAGGACCTAGAAATAGAAATTCCATTTGACCCAGCAATCCCATTAATGGGTATACAACCAAAGGATTATAAATCCTTCTACTATAAGGACACATGCACACAAATGTTCATTGCGGCACTGTTTACAATAGCAAAGACTTGGAACCAACCCAAATGCCCATCAATGATAGACTGGACAGGGAAAATGTGGCATATATACACCATGGAATACTATGCAGCCATAAAAAACAATGAGTTCATGTCCTTTGTAGGGACATGGATGAACCTGGAAACCATTATTCTCAGCAAACTGACACAAGAACAGAAAATCAAACACTGCATGTTCTCACTCATAGGCGGATGTTGAACAATGAGAACACATGGACACAGGGAGGGGAGCATCACACACTGGGGTCTGTCAGGGGGAAATAGGGGAGGGACAGCAGGGGGTGGGGAGTTAGGGAGGGATAAGATGGGGAGAAATGCCAGATATAGGTGATAGGGAGGAAGGCAGCAAACCATACTGCCATGTGTGTACCTAAGCAACAGTCTTACATGTTCTTCACATGTACCCCAAAACCTAAAATGCAATAAAAAAATAAATATAAATAAATAAATAAATAATTTGCCAAGGCCAATGTCCAGAATGGTATTTCCTAGAGTTTTTGTAGTTTTAGGTCTGGAAATTTAAAAAAGAACACATCTCAAAAACAAAAGTTAAAGAAAAACAGAAGTGAAAGTCCAAAATTACCTAAAAATTTTGATTTAAACTTGTATAGTTTTACATATTTGAAAAGAATATTTCCTATGGGGCATCACCTGTGACATGTAAGTAGTTTCAATAAGTAAAGATAAGTCTCAAGACTTATCTTTACTTGATAAGCTCAAAAAGAACCATTCAAGTCACTGTTATAATAAGGTGATGCAAAACAGGCATAGAGAAATTATAACAAAACAACCAAGCCCTACAGAGCAAACCTTATTCCCAAATTAGGTGGCATCCATCACATGTGTAGACACAGACAGTGAGCCCCCCAGACAAATCATTTTCCTTTCTCTCACAGTAGAAAGTTCAGATGACTTGGTGAGTCCTACCAACATTTGAACAGATAATTTTCAGCTTACCTTTCTGTTTTCTGTCGCATGCATTAAAAATACTTGTGAGTGCCTCTTCTTCACAGGCCCTGTTGATGCTGTATGTTACATCTTCTTTACCATCATCAGCTCCTTGTTTCCATTCTATCAGAAGAAAAAGTTTGTAAATCCTGACACTTTCTGTGCTACAATGATTAATTTTCCTTTTTTGGTTTAATTTTAACAAAGAAAACCTATCAAAATAAACAGCTTTCCTTACATATAGGGAAATACTCCCCTATATCTAAGTATTCCCATCATGACATTCTATGTTGTTCTGGAAACAAACATAAAACAGAAAGGGAAATATGGATGATTCCATCCAAAATTTAATAATGTGGATTTATTTTTTTGGTTCAGGTATTCTAAAAGTAGATATGCTTATTGCTCTATTGGAAGGACAAACATTAAAAGATGAATATTTACCATCTTCATTCAGAGATAATTTTTTTACCACTGAATCCTGAGGATCGAAACACTCTGAGCTTTGACCAAAGGTGGAATTAAAGTCAAGTGTTAAGGTACTGAAACTATTTTCACTACAATAGTTATTCAAATTCTTGTTAAAGAAAAACTCCCCTTTTCTGATCTGGGACATCAAAGAAGTGCAATTCTTGTTGCTCTGTGACTTCGGCTTTGAGGCGTTTTCAGAACTTGTGAGAATAATAGAGTATGTTGCAGTTTCAGGAGAGCTGAGATGAGAAGTGGATGGAGTTCTCGGAGACATTATTTGAGGAGATGAAATGAAGGCATCGACTTCCTCAGAACTTGACCAATGAGAGTCAGGCGTTAGAACACAAGCAGCAGTCATTTTCCTCAGTATCTCTTCAAAATCTTTCTTGGTGTTGGTCTGTGGGCTATCAAAACTGCTAGACTGGTATTTGATAATCTGCTGAACTGGATTCGAAATCGCTTCTCTCTTACGGATAGCTCTGATCTTTCTACAAATGCTTTCCACTGGGTTGTGCCGCTTCTCAGTTACCTTTCTTGCAGATGCCATTGTTGACTTTCCCCCAGGTATACAGATGAAGTAGCTAAAGTATAGGCAAAAGTAGGTACATATTTAAAAGTCAGCATTTTCCTAACAATAATTTAGTAATAGGCAATTTATTCCCAAATCAGCTTTGGAGGGATCATGACAAGATGTTCAGTTGCTCTTTTCTCAGTTCAGCAATTTTCTATGCATTTAGCTTTGGCCGCCAAATTTCAGGAAAATAACTGCTAACATACACAAAGTATTTGTTAAGTGGCAGGCATGATACTAAGCTCTTCATACCCATCAACTCATTTCATCCTCAAAACAACTCTTTGAGATAAATGTTACTACTTTCTCCATTGTCTATCAAAAAGAGAATAAGCAACACACCCCAAGTTACCCCAGTAAGTGCCACAGCCCAGATTCTAACCCAGGCAGTCCAACTCCAGAGGCTAGATAACCATGTTGTTTTTTTATTTATAATATAGCAGGTGACAATGATACTAACAACTCTCATTTGAGTACCTACCATTGGTACTGTACTGGTTGCTGTCTATTCAGAACTTAACTAAATATGCCCCATATTAGGTGTTTTATGTGTGTTATATCAGAACTTCATATAAACCCTGTCAGTTGTGTGAAAATATCCTTCTTTTAACGGTGAGATCTCTAAGATTTGAGTCAAAGACGTTGACTCCAGTATAGTTTTATTGCGTAGATATATGACCTTAAAAAAAAGCATAATTTCACTTATTATAGTAACTCAGAAATTTAGAACTACATACAAAGTTTCGCCTAAATTAGTAAGATTTAAAATAATCTAGGCTGGGTGTGGTGGTGCACATCTGTAGTTCCAGCTATTCAGGAGGTAGAGGTGGGAGGGTCACTTGAGTATGGGAGGTCCAGTCTGCCGTGAGCCATGAAGGTGTCACCACATGCACTCCAGCCTGGGCAACAGAGGGATGGATGAATGGATAGATTAGATTAGATTAGATTAGACAGACATTTTTTAAAATACTCTAGGCAAAAAGTTAAAATAGTTTGAACAGTTACAAAAAATTGTTTAATAGTTATGCAATTACTGATTTAGAAAACTATGATCTTTTAGGACATTAACAAAAATTTGCAGGATTCATTTAAAAAAAATCCCCAAATAAAAAATGAAAATAGTACAGCAATTTAAAAAGTGCTATAATTGCAAGGGATATCTAGAATTATTAGGAGGAAGATGATACTCAAAATCCTCTGAATCTGACTTGATCTTCCTTCAATATGATGACCACCAGTTCTAGGCAGTGTAGTTTCCACCAACAGAATCCTTTACCACTTAAGGTAATCATCATCTCTCAAACTTACATTGTTTCCTGACAATACCCTTCTTTTCCTCTATTCAAGAATGATCTCTTGGCCAGGCATGATAGCTCAGCCGGTAATCCCAGCACTGTGGGAGGCTAAGGTGGGTGGATCACCTGAGATTAGGAGTTCAAGACCAGCCTGGCCAATGTGGTGAAACCTCATCTCTACTAAAAATACAAAAATTAGCCTGGTGTGGTGATGTGTGCCTGTAATCCCAGCTACTTGGGAGGCTGAGGCAGGAGAATTACTTGAACTCTGGAGGCAATGGTTGCAGTGCACTGAGATCATGCCACTGCACTCCAGCCTGGGCGACAGAGCAAGACTTCGTCTGAAAAAAAAAAAAAAAGAACAACAATGTGAAGCCTAAAGCACATTCCTCTCTTGAAATTCTAGAATCAGTTTTTTAACATGGGACTCCATTCTTTCTGATCTAGGATTTATAATTATAACACACATTTTGCCATTTAATTAAATGTTGTCTTCTATTCTTGGATTGTTTCCAATGTGTGTGCATGCTGTCTGCTCAAAAATACTTTTTAATTCTTGTACTCAAAACCATGATGTAATTCTTTTCTAGATACTCAATACAGTATTGTTGGCAGAACTGATAATCTACAATTATATATAACTTACATAATTACCGGGCTTATGGACTTATCCCCCAGCTGCTACGATTGTTGGCTCCCAACTACTTTCAGGACCAACTTTTCTGGAGAACGTCCCACCTTGAATAAATAAGAGCTGCTCAGTTGCTCCAGGGAAAGGTAGAAGTGCAGCAGTAGTAATGACGAAGAGACTTCACCCTTGAATACAAAGCATTCCAAATCTACAGATGACTGACTTACCAGGAACACATCTCACTTCCCTATGTCAAACAAAGGGCCTTATAAAACAGTAGTTAAGGCAGGGCTTGGTGGCTCACATCTGTAATCCTAGTACTTTGGGAGGCTGAGGCAGGTGGATCATGAGGTCAGGAGTTCAAGACCAGCCTGACCAACATGGTGAAACCCCATCTCTACTAAAAATAAAAAATTAGCCAGGCATGGTGGTACACACCTGTAATCCCAGCTACTCAGGAGGCTGAGGCAGGAGAATTGCTTGAACCTGGGAGGTGGAGGTTGCAGTGAGCCAAGATTGTGCCACTGCACTCTAGCCTGGGTGACAGAGTGAGACTCTGTCTCAAAACAAAACAAAAACAGTAGTTAAGAATCTGTCAGTGTTCTCAATGTGAGTTGACTGTTTCTTCCTTCTAGAGCCAGATAATTGAGGCACAGGTTGGGCATGAGGCTAAAATAAGCCCCAGAACTGGAACCTCAGGCTCCCAAATCCTGTCTACTCATGTCACTGAACAATGATGTGGTATGCTGTCCAAGATACAACAAACGGACTCCCTTTGTAGGCATTTGTAACCGACCTAGATTAATGTTCCTACCATATAAGACACATGTTTCTACTTGCATTTCCAAGGTAGTTTTTCTACTTTTACCATCTGTTTTCAATTTTTGGGGGGTCTTGGTCTGTCACCCAGGTTGGAGTGCAGTGGCACAATTATGCCTCACTGCAACCTCTAACTCCCCAGGCTCAAGCAGTCCTCCTACCTAAGCCTCTGGAGTAGCCGGGACCAGAGGCATGCACCACCACGCCCAGCTATTTTTTTGTACTTTTAGTGGAGACAGGCTTCCACCATATTGCCCAGGCTTTCTTCTACTGTCTGTTTTCTCAACTCTCCTGACTTGCTTAAGTGAGCCCTGCTTGGTGGGTTGATAAGCTAAACCCTATAAAGAGTGCACTTAAAATAGTAGCTTTTCATGAGCTACCAAAGCTGCACAAGATTAACTTGTTTTGTTTTTTCTAATATGGAGCAGAACATGGGTGGGGGTTTAATAAATAAGATGGGATGATAAAGGTTTCAAAATTTGTGTCATCTTCTCCACATGCAGCTTGGAAATATCTCCTATCTCTTCTGTCTAAACCTCTTAACCTCTTTTTAAATTTTAGATCCTGGTAGAAATGATTAGCTGCAATCTGCCAGAAAACTTAAAAATACAAGCCTAACTTGCTTCGTGCAGTAACTGCCTTTGAAAAGGCATTAAGCAAAAATTAAGAACTGAAAGTGAATTGTACTAGGAGAATCAGTTGCTTGGAGTCTATCTTTTAAAAGAAATTTACCCCTTAGTGATCATCTGCTACATAAAGATGGTATACTTGTAGAAATTCCAATGGCAAAAACTGCTTCTTCTGCTTTCAAGTTCTACGAACCTCAGTTGCATTTTCCATGCTTTCTTTTATTTATTTATTTATTTTTAATGTTTGAGAGACTGGGTCTCTGTTGCCCAGGCTGTAGTGCCATGGCTATTCACAGGTGTGATCACAGCATAGCACAGCCTCAAACTAGGTTCAAGTGATCCCGCCTCAGTCTCTGAAGTAGCTGGGATCACCACACCTGGCTTTTTGTATAGTTTTAATTAAAATACATTTTTTAAAGATGGTGTCTCCCTGTCACTCAGGTTGGAATGCAGTGGCACAATCTCAGCTCACTGCAACCTCCACCTCCCAGGTTCAGTGGATCGTCCCACCTCAGCTTCCTGAATAGCTAGGATCACAAGCGTGTGCCACCACACTCAGCTAACTTTTTTTTATTTTTGGTAGAGACAGGATTTCACCATGTTGCCCAGGCTGGTCTGGAACTCCTGAGCTAAAGTAATCTACCCATCCCAGCCTCCCAAAATGCTGGGATTATTGGCAGGAGCCAACGCATCTGGTGCATTAAAGTAGTTTTAATATCCATCCCTTTAGACAGCCAGCCAATGTTTATTGAATTCCTGCTAAGTGCTAAGCCCTGTGCAAATACTGGGGATACAATGATGAGGAAAACAGTATCCAGCCTCCTAAAACTAGTAGTCTGTGGAAAACACAGCTGTGAGCAAGTAAGCCACTAGGGCTGCCAGGCTAAATCCAGGAAGCCCAATGAAATTTTAATCTCAGATAAACAATGACTAATTTTTTAGTGTATGACCCAAACTGTTGCACAATACATAGTTATACTGCAAAATTATTTGTTGTTTATTTGAAATTCGAATTTCACTGGGTCTCTTGTGGTTTTTTTTAGCTAAATCTGACAACCTGAACCATGTCAAATAAATAATTACATAGTCAGGAGCCATGAGAACCTACAATAGATTATCTCAGTTTGGGAGTGAGGCTAGGAAAAAATTTAGAGACATCTATTATGCGGCTATTTTATGCATTGCACAGAATGTTATACATATTGTTTGCTATTTCTAGGGTTATAAACAGAAAATTAAGGAGTAGGACTATAAATCTGTTATAGGAATTTCCACTTGGATTCATGTGAGCTAAATGTAACGTAAAATGATGTTAGAGATTATCCATACCGCTTATGTTGCTAATCTTTTTTATTCCTCCTATTGATTGAACTATGCTTCATTACTCTGGCTTATAGATTCTGAGTCCCATTATTTTGATTGCCTCAATTTTCTTGTTCTATACAGTCAAAGCTCTTGAAGCGACACTTTTTAACCATCTGCCTGATCCAAAACTATAAAGCAACAAGTAAAATCCTCTAACACATGGCAGCATCTGTAAAACAAGTCTGATTTGGTTCTTACCTAAAGTTATTCGTTATACATTTGATTTTCACCACTGGTGTAACTGCAGACTTCAACATCAACCTCTAAGACATCATACTCGTTGGGACTTATGGAAAGCTACATTTGTTCTGACTTCAATGAGTTAGAGTGAATCTATCATGTACGTACAATGTAGACAATATTTCTTATTCTTTAGGAATTTATAATGTAAACATAAGGACATAATTTATCAATATCCATATTCTTCAATCACTAAGAAAGTTGCATTTTATTGTGAAGAAAGCATATGATATATACAGAGGTACAAAAGTAGCATCCTTGAAAAAGCTGGCAGATTTCAGGGTGATTCAAAAGGCTCTCTAGAAAGCTTTGTGAATCAAATTCTAACTCCAAACAGATTATGTTAACAACGTAATTATCTTTCCTTACTATTTTTTTCTTAAAATTTTTTTTCTCCCTTTACTAAAGTTATTTCTTTAACATTGAACTTTCAAACCTTAGATGAGGCAGGCTGATTTTTAAAATCATTCAAAACTTGATTATGAAAGGCAGTCAATAGTTCATGACTCATCTACGTAAGATCCTCTTGGTAGTTAATTAATGCAAAACCCTTAATATATGTAAAAAAAAAATTAAGTATGTGTGTAGATAGACAAGATATTCCTTTTGCCAAAACAACCCTTCACTAATTAGATGCCACTAAACTCTTCATCAAAACCTAAGAAGAAACACCTGTTCAACGATACATTTCCCAAACCTATCTTTAGCAAGCTCAGTAGGAAGGCAGAGCATGGTTTTCTGCTTAACCAGTGAATTTCATATCTGCCAGATTAAACTGTTTTCAGTCTCTTTGTGACTACTATTTTACGTGATAAAATAATAACACTTCTTCATGCCTCTTCTGGGATAGATGATAGCAGCTGTTAATCAAAATCATTTGCAAACCACAAGTACCAGATTTAGTAAATGCTCAGCAAGTCTGTCATGGGCAACTTTTCTGATTATTAATAAATGCAAGCTGGTGTAGACTAGAACCTTTCCTCCCACCAGTTAACCTTGTTATATTAAGCTTCTTGGCTGGGTCATACCACGCTTATTATAAACATTTCTTATTGGAACAATTCCTAAAATAGCAGAGTGACACATGCTTCTGAAAACTGTGTTTTTTTATCTCACTTCTTATTACATGAAATCTGGTTTTCTTCTCAGAGAACAGGAGAAGACCTATAATAAATCTCTAACTTCAAGAATTCAGGTGCCGCCCTCAAGTTCTTACGGTCTACAAAACTACATTACCGCTTTTCACTAACACACGTTCCAAACGACCAAGCCTGCAAATGACGGTTAGGGTTAAATTTCCAAAAGCTCCATTGAAAACAATTTGAGATTTGCCTGTGGTGACAGCAACATATCTGGGGAATCTCATTTTATCACTCTTACCTACCCATTTTTTGTGTTTTTCTTTTCTAGATTTGTTTCAAGTTTTCAATGAACTCTGTTGAACCTCTAATAAAGACTGACTGGAGGTTTGTCCCTTTTGCTACAAGCATTTTGAGGTTGAGGGACAACAGAACAGCTTACATCTGATATTGCTTTTCCCTGTTAGTGCAGTACTTTCTTGGCCTTAGATGACTAAAGGCCGGCATCAGCCAAAGTTTAATTATTTAGTTGGGAAAAACTCACCGTCTTATTTTTGCTTGAGTTTACCAGCACTCGAACCATCCGAGCTCTGAGAAGAAAGCGTGGAAACCTACGGGTCAGATGACGTGGGTGGAGCCCATTTTTATAGAGTGGCTTGGCCTGAGGTAAAAGAAGCTGGAGCACGGAGCCGCTGATGCACTGCACCTGCCTAGGTTGGAGTTAAGATACTAATCACAGCAGCAGTGCTGGGAAAGATGCGTAGGAAGGGGATGAGGCTGACAGGCGCCATTTTGGTGTGCGCCCCACCATAGCAATAACAGAAAAATAGTCTGGGTGCAGTGTCTCTCACCTGTAATCCCAGCACTTTGGGAGGCTGAGGTGGGAGGATCGCTTGAGCCCAGGATTTCAAAACTAGCCTGGGCAACATAGTAAGACCCCCGTCTTACAAAAAACAACACATTAAAGCTTACCCTGAGTAAACTCTCTCTAATCAGATGAAGGAAAAGTTATGTTTAATCTTATAAGGTTTTTTTTTTTAATGGAGTCTTGCTCTGTTGCCCAGGCTGGAGTGCAGTGGCACAATCTCAGCTCACTGCAACCTCTGCCTACTGGGCTCAAGCCACTCCCCCACCTCAGCCTCCCTAGTAACTGGGATGACAGGGGCACACCACCACAGCCGGCTAATTCTTGCATTTTTTGTAGAGATGGGGTTTTGCCATCTTGCCCAGGCTAGTCTCAAACTCCTGAGCTCGAGTGATCTACCTGCCTCAGTCTCCCAAGGTGCTGGGATTACAGGTGTGAGCCACTATACCCAGCCTCGTCATCATCATTTCTATCACCAGGTGAGAGGGAAGAGGAGTCAAATACTGAGAATAAGAACTGGGGCTCTGAGTTTAAATAACCTGAGTTCAAATCCCAGTTCTGCTGCTTATTAGCTTTGTGACCTTGAACAAATTATTTAACTATATGTGTCTCAGTTTCTTCATCTGTAAAATTGCATCAATATCATGCAGTGATCTCCTGGGCGTGCTGCAGGGATTAAATGAAGTAATACATGGACAGCCCTCAGAACCATGTAGCACATTCTGAGTGCTCTGTAGTGTTAGGTGTTAGGACGCACTTTCTGAAATTCCATTAACTTACGCCAATTCCAGATGTCCCCTTAAAGCATCAAATAGCATGTAGAAAGAAATGACCAAGTAACGCGCTCCTCTCATTAGACTTGCTGTGTTTAATTTCCCATGAAATAACCTACTATAACATTCATGCTCATGATGTGCTTATCAATGCACAGATACCGAAACTAGCAACACCCAGAGACATTTCCATCCTAGTCATAAAGGAATCCAGTAGCAGAGCCAGAAATAATATTCAAATTCTGAATCCACTAGACTATATCGCCTGTCTGACAAATTGTACTCTTACTTCCTGCTTCGGATTAGTCTATCATACAAGATGTTTCTCAGAGCAGTGAAAGGAATAACCTGAACAACAAATTCCAATGGATCTGTAATGAATGGCATTAACATGTTATTTCATTATTTATGTAATATTACCTCTGGCAGTTCTCATAAGGCACCCACAATGCCAGGTTCTCTGCCCACTGGGAACGAACAAGGGAACGTGCAGACGTTGGACAGCATATATCGGATGCCTGCAACTCCTGTATCTGCCCCTGAAGGCTGCCAGAAATATGCGGTCTCTACTCAATCAGCTTTTCCAACCCTGAGCACGTTTAGTGAACACGGAAAAGAGTGCAAAGGGGTCAAATGCAGACTTTACAAAAAGAAACCCAAGACGGAGATTCATGTTCGGGATATACTATAGGTAGGGTTCATAACAACATAGTTGTTTACTTGCCAAGTAATCGGAAAGCAACTAATTAGAGAACCTTTAAGGGATGCCAATCCCAGTGTTCAAAACGGCATTTCAAGGAAATTAAATCTTATCTTGTAAATAGGTCAAGAAATCCGTTTAAACAACATATCCTCTTCTCTCTAGGTAATCTACAATGTTGTTAAACTATCAAGCCAGTAGTTTTAAATATGTGTTGGAGTTCCGGGATTAATCTCTGGTTGATCTGAGGGAGTCACTTTGTCTAACAAATATAAATGAGGTGGGAGTCACGATTAGAAGTATGGTTGAGAGACACTATTAGAAGAAAGGGGCCAGGTGCAGTGGCTCATGCCTGTAATTCCAGCACTTTGAGAGGTCCACGCAGGTGGATTGCTTGAGTCCACGAGTTTGAGACCAATCTGGGCAACTAGTGAAACCCCATCTCTACCAAAAATACAAAATAAACCGGATGTGGTAGTGAGCATCTGTAATCCCAGCTACTTGGGAGGCTGAGGCAGGAGAATCCCTTGAACCTGGGAGGCGGAGGTTGCAGTGAGCTGAGCCATTGCACTCCAGCCAGGGCAACAAGAGCAAAACTCCTCTCAAATACAACGCAATGCAATGCAATAGTAAAAAATAAATTAGTCAGGCATGGTGGCGCGCCTGTAGTCCCAGCAGCTCGGGAGGCTAAGGTGGGAGGATTGGGCTTGAGCCTGAGAAGTCCAGACTGCAGTGAACCAACATTGCACCACTGCATTCCAGCCTGGGTGATAGAGCAAGACCCTGTCTCAAAAACAACAACAACGAACAAACAAACAAAAAAGGAAAGAAAAGAGGAAAATTATAATAGAATCCTTCTCCAGAATATGCATGGCCAAACATAACTTTTATTTTTCAAAACCCATTCTATGTAAAATGCATCATTTATTCCTCATAATATACTCTTTAATGTGCTAATATTCTAGGTGCCTTTTTTTAAATTGCTTTTTAAATGGATTTTTAATTATAATTATTTTTTTGAGACAGACTCTGGCTCTGTCGCCCACGCTGGAGTGCAGTGGTGTGAACTTGGCTCACTGTAACCTCTGCCTCCCTGGTTCAGGCAATTCTTGTGGCTCAGCTTCCCAAGCAGCGGGGACTACAGGCGTGCGCCACCATGCCCAGCTAATTTTTGTATTTTTAGTAGAGACAGGGTTTCACTATGTTGCCCAGGCTGGTGTTGAACTCCTGGCCTCAAGTGGTCTGCCCACCTTGGCCTCCCAAAAGTGCTCATGCCTGGCCTTTTAATTGGACTTTAATGAGTAAAGGCAGTGTCTTCAGAAAGTCTTTTTTTTCTCTTTTTTTTTTTATCAGCCTACATCATGCTTTGACAATTTTTATAAAGATGCTATCTCAGAAAGAAAGAGATTGGGAATTTCAGTGATCTACAGCTTCCATTCCAAAAATGAGTAACACAGAAGTAATTACTTTGAAAGAAAAAT
>CAUYLG010055850.1:0-24210 GCA_963573385.1 Cacajao melanocephalus | reverse complement strand
AGCTCTTCTTGTTGCGTTGATCCCTTTACCGTTATGTAATGCCCTTCTTTGTCTCTTTTGATCTTTGTTGGTTTAAAGTCTATTTTATCAGAGACTAGGATTGCAACTCCTGCTTTTTTTTGCTCTCCATTTGCTTGGTAGCTCTTCCTCCATACCTTTATTTTGATCCTATTTGTATCCTTGCATGTGAAATGGGTTTCCTGGATACAGCACACTGATGAGTTTTGACTTTTTATCCAATTTTCCAGTCTGTATCTTTTGATTGGGGCATTTGGCCCATTTACATTTAAGGTTAATATTGTTATGTGTGAATTTGATCCTGCCATTTTGATGCTAGCTGGTTGTTTTGCCCATTAGTTGACACAGTTTCTTCATTGTGTTGATGCTCTTTACCATTTGGTACGTTTTTAGAGTGGCTGGTACTGGTTGTTCCTTTCTATGTTTAGGGCTTCTTTCAGGAGCTCTTGTAAAGCAGGCCTGGTGGTGATGAAATCTCTGAGCAATTGCTTGTTCATAAAGGATTTTATTTCTTCCTTCGCTTATGAAGCTTAGTTTGGCTGCATATGAAATTCTAGGTTGAAAGTTCTTTACTTTAAGGATGTTGAATATTAGCCCCCACTCTCTTCTGGCTTTTGGTGTTTGTTTGTTTTTATTTGAGACAGTGTCTTGTTCTGTTACCCAGGTTGAAGTGCAGTGGCAAAATCACAGCTCAGTTCAGCCTCCATCTCCTGGGCTCAAGTGATCCTCCCATCTCAGCCTCCTGAGTAGCTGGAACCACACAGGTGTTTACCACCATACCCAGCTAATTTTTTTGTTTTTTGTAGAGACAGGGTTTCACTATGTCACCCAGGTTAGTCTTGAACTGCTGGACCCAAGCAATCTGCCCTCCTCCGCCTCCCAAAGTGCTGGGATTATAGGCATGAGTCATCATGCCTGGCTGACACTTCTCAAAAGAAGACATACAAGTGGCCAACAAACATGAAAAAATGCTCAAGATCACTATCATTAGAGAAATGCAAATCAAAATCACAGTGAGATACCATCTAACACCACTCAAAATGGCTGTTATTAAAAAGTTTTTAAAAAATCAAAAACAGATGCTGACAAGGCTGAAGAGAAAAGGGAGTGCTTATATACTATTGGTGGGAATGTAAATTAGTCCAGCCACTGTGGAAAGCAGTCTAGGCATTTCTTGAAGGACTTAAAACAGAGCTGGACATTTCTCAAAGAACTTAAAACAGAGCTACAATTTGACCCAGCAATCCCATCATTAGCTATACACCCAAAAAACCAGATCATTATACCAGAAAGAAACATGCATTCATATGTTTATTACCATGCTATTTATAATAGCAAAGACATGGAACCAACCCAGGTGCCCATCAGTGGTGGACTGGATAAAGAAAATGTGGTACATATGCACCATATAATACAATACAACACAGCCACAACAAAAGAATGAAATCACGTCCTTTCCAGGAATATGGATGCAACTGGAGGCCATTATCCTAAGTGAATTAATGCAGGAACAGAAAACCAAATACCTCATGTTCTCACGTATTAGTGGGAGCTAAGCATTGGTTACACATGGAGGTAAAGATGGTAACAATACACACTGTGGACTACTAGAGGGTGGAAAAAGGGAGTGGGGCAAGGGCTGAAAAACTACCTATTTGATACTACACTCATTACCTGAGTCATGAGATCATTCACATTCCAAATCTCAGCATCACACAATATACCCAAGTAACAAACTTGCATATTTACCTCCTGAATCTAAAATAAATCTTGAAATTATAAAAAGAAGTTTGAGCCTGGGTCTTCCTAACTCCAGATTTCACATTCTGCTCGTGCTGATCTGGGGACCAAGGCACCCTTCCCATTTGAGTGTTTGTTCCACTGCAGCGTTTGTTCCAAACAAGCAAGGTTTGTGTTCTAGGAGGCCCAAGCTCATGTTCTGCTTTCAGGAGGAAATGAGCAGAGGCTCCCAACCTCCCCGCTGCCTCATGTGGGTCCATCCAGGTGTGGGAATTGCTCCTTGGCGTCCACTCTGTGCTCAGAACATCAGGCCTCTTCCTTATCAGAGACACAATCACAATGTCCCTGAGGCCTTCCTGGTGCTCACTGGAGCAGTCAGGACAATCAGATCTATGTGTCTGAGCCATGGCAAGCCCTGGTTCCCTTCAGGGCTGAGGCCTTGGCAGCTGTGGTCTTATGAAGAGAAACTGGGCTGGGCTTCAGAAATCCAGGGACAGACTGCCCAGCCTGTCTGTCTCAAGCTGTGTGAGCTCGCTCAGGTCACTCAATTCTCTGAGCCTGGTTTCTCAATGTGCAAAGTGGAATGCACAGTAAGTGAATCCTACCCAAGGACGCACATGCTGCTATGCTTCCAGAATGACTGGAGAAACTCAAAAAGGCAGAAAATTAAATACAGATGTGTGGTGACTCAAAATGAACTGATACTTTTCCAAAATTCAAGACAGATCTTTGTGCAGTTCACATTTGTTCTGGCACCAACTCATGCCAGAAGCCTGCATATGAAAGGAAGCTAATGGTAGGAAGGACTGCAGCATTTGGTCCCCAAAGGCCAACATCAATTCTGCCTGGCTGGATGACTTTCCTCATCTGTTGCATAGCAACCTCCCCTGTCAGGTGCATGCTTTTTTTCAGCACTTCCTCTGTAATGTGTCTACAGTAAAAGGTGAACAGATTCAGGAAAGGGGGTTTAAAACAGCATTTTATATATTTCCTGCTCCCAATCTGTATCTCCAGTACTAACTTGGCCTATGATTTCTAGCCCCTTAATCCAACTGCCTATCTCCATTCTGCAACTGGAAATCTCTCAGTACTTTGGAATTTAACAAATTGATATCTTATCTTATATATCTTATATCGTATATTATATCTTTCTCACAAACATCATGTATTCCTTTACATGACTTTTTCAACTCTGAATACCACCAACATACATTCAGATTCTCAAACCAGAAACTTATGAGTCTTCCATCACTACTTCCTTTACCTGATCTCCTACCCTGTACTAAAAATATCACAAACTCCTTAATATTCCACCTCATATATATATTAGCTTCTGTCTCTATCATCCTAGTTGAGGCCACTGGCACACTGAAAGAGTCTCTGAAGTGACTTCCCTGCTTCAAATGCTTCCCCTTTCTACAATCAGTTCCCCACAGAGTATCTAGAGTAATTGCTTTAAAGTATAAATCATATTTACCAAGCAAATGGAAAGCAAAAAAAGCAGGAGTTGCAATACTGGTCTCTGAAAAAAACAGACTCTAAACCAAAAAAGACCAAAAGAGACCAAAAAGGCATTACATAATGGTAAAGGGATCAATGCAACAAGAAGAGCTAACTATCCCAAATATATATGCACCCAATACGGGAGCACCCAGATTCATAAAACAAGTTCTTAGAGATCTACAAAGAGACCTAGACTTCCACGCAATAATAGTGGGAGACTTTAACACCCCACTGTCAATATTAGACAGAGCAATGAGGCAGAAAATTAACAAGGATATTCAGGACTTGAACTCAGGTCTGGACCAAGCAGACAATAGACATCTACAAAACTCTCCACCCCAAATTAACAGAATTTTCTCAGCACCACATAGCACTTATTTTAAATTTGACTACATAATTGGAAGTAAAACACTCCTCAGCAAATGCAACAGAACGGAAATCATAAGAAACAGACTCTCAAACCACAGTGCAATCAAATTAGAAATCAGGATTTAAAAACTCACTCAAAACCACACAACTACATGGAAACTGAACAACCTGCTCCTGAATGACTACTGCATAAATAACGAAATTAAGGCAGAAATAAAGAAGTTTTTTGAAACCAATGAGAACAAAGAGACAATGTATCAGAATCTCTGGGACACAGCTAAAGCAGTGTTACGAGGGAAATTTATAGCACTAAATGGCCACATCAGAAAGTGGGAAAGATCTAAAATCAACACCCTAACATCACAATTAAAAGAACTAGAGAAGCAAGAGCAAACAAATGGTAAGAGTGCGAAGGTGGAGGTCCTGCGGAACAGCAGGGAGTATAATTTGCAGTCAACATCAGCGCTGCCATGTTTCTTCCTCTATTGCCTTTTTAATAATTAATTTTGGTATTAATTTTAGGGGTTGCATCTTTAACTTATCACAGCCTATTAGCATTAATATTTACCACTTCACGTAAAACACAATACATTTACAATAGTAAAATTTCATTCACTTCTCTCAATTGTGTAGTTGTGGACATATATTTTATTTCTACATTCATTATAGACTCCACAATAGGATTTTTTTGCTTTAAATAGTTTTCCTTTTTATAATTAAAAGAAAATAAAATGTAATATTTTATGCTTACCTACATATTTACCATTTCTGGTGCTCTTTATTCCTGATTGTAGATCAAAATTTTCATTGAATCTCATTTTCCTTCAACCTAAAGAACTTCATTTAACATTGCTTGTAGTACTATCCTGCTGGTAACAATCTCTCTTAGTCTTCACTTCTCACAAGAGATTTGGATTTCACATTCATTCTTCAAGTACATATATAACATACATGTGATATAAAATGTTGGTGTAATAGATAATTTTTTCATTTTGCATTTTACATATATTGAAGAAAACTAAGGCAGCAGTATTGTTTTGGAGTAATGTAAAAATCCCGTTCTAGCTCTTGATTGCTAAATCTAAACCGTCCTTCCTCTTCTTTCATGTTTTTCTGACTTGGTACTAGTACTAAAAACCTAAGCATTAGTGCTTTCCGGATGCACAACAATAGGCCACCAAAACCAAGGGCCTCTAGTATCCATGAGGCAACCCTGGCACCTCTCTTGTCATCCAGTTAGGAGATAAGAAAGTAGCTTAGATTATCCAGGAGGCAGATGCAGAGAAGAGAAAGGGATGGGGAAGGGAACTCAGCCCTCAGCTATTACACACATTGTTCTGCAGGGAACCGATATCACCTGCCTGGCGACTTGATTTAACATTTCTTTGTACCTTCACACCTTTCACAGAGGGTTGAGGAGCCCTAAGGAAATACAGTGTCAACTGTATTGGAAACACAGTGAGATTGGAAAAGATTGGAAACAGCGTCCACCCTGCAGGACCAAGAGAAGTTCACGTTAGAACAGAAAGAGCAGACCGGGAGGCTTTCAACTAGAGAAGTTCCTTCCATGATAGGGGTGTTGAGATGCATCCAGTTTTCCCAATTTGAGAATATTTAGAGACCATAGATATGTTTCTGAAGAGAGACCTCACACCACACAGGCAAATAAGTGAAAGTGCCATTGCTCTGCCTCCAACCCTACCCAGAGCAGCACTAGTTAGTCAGAGGGCAGCCTTTCCTTCCTGACCCAAGCGTAACAACATCATGCCCCACGGATTTCAGAGGGAACAAATAGTCAAGGAGCACTGACAATTTAGAACAGGCAAACACCAAACTGAAACAGCCGCAAGGAAAACAGAGACGAATCACCAAAAATAAGGCACTGCCCAGGACCTTTAGGAGAGAATGCATCAGATAATTAGAAAAGGAGAGAGAGGCCAGGCGCAGTGGCTCACGCCTATAATCTCAGCACTTTGGGACTCGGAGGCAGGTGGATCACTTGAGGTCAGGAATTTGAGACCAGTCTGGCCAACATGGACAAACCCGTCTCTACTTAAAAAACATACAAAAATTAGCCAGGCGTGGTGGCGAGCGCCTGTAATTCTAGCTGTCCGGGAGGCAGAGGCAGAAGAATCGCTTCAACCCAGAAGGTGAAAGCTGCGGTGAGCCAAGATCGCGCCATTGCACTCTAGCCTGGGAGACAGGACGAGACTCCATCTCAAAAAAAAAAAAAAAAAAAAAAAACCTTTCGCGGCGAGTCCATGTGCGCAGTTGGTGGCGCTATTCCTGGCCAGTAGCACCCGAGCTCCGGGTTTGACCGAGTCCATGCTGCGATGGACCCCAACACACAAGTCTGGATTTTGTCTCAACACTGCTCCAGATTATTATGTCGGAACAGCTGGATTTACCTGTGAGACAGACAGGTGTTATCTGTTTGAAAAACATAGCACAGTATTGGTCTGATCGAGAAAAAGGACCAGGGATCCTCTTATACTATTCCAGAAGAAGATCGCCATTGTATTCGAGAAAATATTGTAGAAGCCATTATCCATTCTCCTGAGGTCATCAGGGTACAGCTTACTACATGCATTCATCATATCATGAAACATGATTATCCAAGCCGCTGGACTGCCATTTTGCACAAAATTGACTTTTATCTTCAGTCCTATAACAGTGCTTGTTGGCTAGGAATTCTTGTTTGCCTTTATCAGCTTGTGAAAAATTATGAGTATAAAAAACCAGAGGAGCAGAGTCCATTGGTAGCAGCAATGCAGCATTTTCTGCCAGGTCTAAAGGATCGTTTTATCCAGCTTCTTTCTGACCAGTCTTATCAGTCTGTCCTCTTCCAGAAACAAATCTTCAAGATCTTCTATGCTCTTGTTCAGCATATTTAATGGATTAAAAAGAGCATACACCTGCAATGCAGAACAGGAGAATGACAGTGATGATGATGATGATGATGAAGCTGAAGATGATGAAACCGAGGAACTGGGGAGTGATGAAAATGATATTGATGAAGATGGGCAAGAATATTTGGAGATTCTGGCTAAGCAGGCAGGTGAAGATGGAGATGATGAAGATTGGGAAGAAGATGATGCTGAAGAGACTGCTCTGGAAGGCTATTCTGCAATCATTGATGATGAAGATAACCCTGTTGATGAGTATCAGATACTTAAAGCTATTTTTCAAACTATTCAAAATCGTAATCCTGTGTGGTATCAGGCTCTGATTCACAGTCTTAATGAAGAACAAAGAAAACAGTTACAGGATATAACAACTTGGCTGATCAAAGAAGAGACGTCCGTGAATCCAAAATGATTGAGAATCATGTAGGACACAAATTCAGTGCTCCAGTTGTGCCAAGTTCCTTCAGTTTTGGAGGCCCAGCATCAGGGATGAATTGAGTTAGCTCTTTCTTTCCTGCTGTGTGATTGTAGTAAAGAGCTTGTGTTCCTCCTAGCAGTGGTTCCAGAACTGGTTCATGTTATCTATTCTAAACTAATGATCAATAGATGAACACAAAAAAAAACAACTGCAACAACAACCCCAGGAGATGGTACCTGATCATGCAACCGGGCACTGGAAAAGAAACCAGCAGGATTTCGGGGGAGGGTGGGATGGGGAGGTACCTTAGGGGGCGTATTTTATTTATTTTTTGAAGAAAGTTAGATCTTGACTCTGAAGCTTCAAAGTGACGCTGTGGAAATCTGAAACAAGACGGGATGTCATGAAGGCAGCTTTTCTTTTTCTGAGGAAAGAATAGGCATGGGCTACAGAACTTTTTTAAATATCTCATTTACAGTATGAACCTCAAAGGTAGATGTAATTTTTACATCTTTGGGTGTTTGTCCAATTTCTGTCTCTTCCTCACCATTGGGTATCTATTCTTTATATGTAAATAAGATAAGGTAATCTGATAGCCTTATTCAATCTTCATCTTTTTCATTCATCATTGTTCCTATGTAGATGATTGGACATTTATTGTAGCACTACATAACTAATTATAAAATCCTGTAAATGAACTAGCACTTTCATATTGAAACAAGCCTGCTAGCCTGTGTATAAAATAGCAAAATGTTTGCTGTTTATAAAAAGATGTAAGAGGGTGGGGGGCAAGGGTAATTTCAAGTTATTCGTTTAAAAAAGATTAGTAATTTTGTACCTGGTAACTTTGTGGTGCATTCACCTCTGATAGTGACTTGAATTCGGTATGTAAAAAGGGGTTAGTGGTATTTCATTGCTGCTAAAAATGACAACTCCCTCTGTGTCCTGTTTTTCTTAAAGCTGTCAGTGTACAAGTGGGTATTGAATATCCGACCTTACTGTAAAAAATAAGGTGGTATCTAGAGCATGTAAATTGGATATAAAGTTCTACTCTTAGAGAGTTGATCTAAGAGTATGGCTAAACATCTATATATGTAGTCTATTAAAAGAACTTAATTCAGCTATTAAGTCTTGATTTAATTGCAGTTTCTTCCCTAATATAATAATTTTTTCCTCACTGGCCTGTTTTTAATCCTGTACGTAGAAAGACTACAAAATGCACACTTAAAAATTAATGTTTAACACTTACCTACTTCCCCTTCCCCATCTCTTCTACCCATCTTGTTGATTGTGGTATCTGATCTAACTAGATAGGCTGAAGGCACATGGTTCCCTCTAAAAACCACTATCGATAGCACTGCAATAATAAGCCAGCAAAAAGACAGTGTAGAGAGGTTGGCTTGCTTCCCTCTCTTCCTAACTGCATATTGCAAAATAAGCCTTTATTGATCTTAAACATCTGTCAGATGAGTCATACATTGGGTTACTTTTTATATACATGTATACACAAAATATTTCAAATTGAAAGCAACAACTTAATGGATTCAAAACTATTACGAGCTGTTGCTTAAAGCAGATGAGAAAAATTATAACTGTAAAAACAAATGCACATATTGCTACTTAAAATGCATAATTAAGAAAACCCATTGATGTTGTGTTTTTCTTGTATACCAATAATTAAGCCACTACTGTTGGCACTGTTTGGTTTTCTATTTTAACACTGAAGGAGTGAAAGTATTTTCTATGTTTATGAATTTACTGCTAAAAATTTGGCAAAAAAAGAAAAAATTGTCTAAAACGTGTGGGCAAAAACTGTTAATCAAGTGTGTTTCTACTCCCCACTCCCACCTCCTGAAAGTTAGACACCAACTGTATACACTAGGTTGCTTAAGGGGATTTTACTATTATATAATGTCAATAAAAATGAAGTCGTTGTATATATGCAAGATTGTGTACAGAGGGGAGATAATGAATAGTGTTAAAGAAGAAACATTCTCATCTTCCTTTACCTTTTGTTCCTAAATACCTAGTCTACTTTTTAAATTTTCAGACTTCACTGCTTTTTAAATTCATAATTCTAATTTTCACATTATTGTTAATGGAAAATCATATCTAACAAAGATTTCAGTTATTCCTATGCACAGTTTGAAAAAAAGAAAAGAACAGAGAGCTCTATCTTAATGAAG
The DNA here is from genome assembly GCA_963573385.1 of Cacajao melanocephalus. Classification (NCBI taxonomy): domain Eukaryota; kingdom Metazoa; phylum Chordata; class Mammalia; order Primates; family Pitheciidae; genus Cacajao; species Cacajao melanocephalus. The sequence goes on along the minus strand of CAUYLG010055850.1, from coordinate 15,070 downwards.
GTGCTGGTTAAGAGTGGGTAGTGACTCTCAGGAGAACAGGGAGAAAAATGGGCTTGCAAAGGAAGTTTGATCAAAACATAGAAAATCTTAAAGGCACATGACACTATGTTTATTCTATAGGTGACAGTTTAAAAAAAATTTTAACAGGGATATGTTTTTACAAAGCTAATACTACCAGCACTTTAGAGAATGAACTTCTTTCACATAATGAATAGCATAAACTACTGCAGTTGTCATTGCTAAAAGTTTCTTTTGGGAATATTTTGAATATTTTTTGATGAAGTATCCATACCCTTTTCTGGGACACTAGGGTGTTATCTAATCCTCTCTCTTAGCAAAATACTCATGCTGATATTTTAAATTTAAATTCATTAGATAAAAATAAATCTACTAAATAGGAAACTTAAATTCTGGAGCCATGAAATGTTATTCCCCTGGCACAAATAAATATTACTATGACCATTAAACAACGGTAATCTTGGTGCAAAGCTGCAAGATAGTGTTACAGGTTTATCATATTAATTTTTTTTTGAGACAGAGTTTCACTCTTGTTGCCCAAGCTGGAGTGCAATGGTTTCACTCTTGTTGCCCAGGCTGGAGTGCAATGGTGCAACCTTGGCTCACTACAACCTCCGCCTCCCGGTTTAAAGCGATCCTCCTGCCTCAACTTCCCAAGTAGCTGGGATTACAGGAGCCTGCCATCATGCTTGGCTAATTATTTGTATTTTTAGTAGAGACTGAGTGTCACCATGTTGGCCAGTCTGGCCTCGAACTCCCGACCTCAGGTGATCTACCTGCCTTGGCCTCCCAAAGTGCTGGGATTACAAGACGTAAGCCACTGCACTGAGTCTCATGTTAAACTTTTTAATTAATCATGAGCTGGTATTGTTAATACAAACTAATAAAGTCTTTTAGTCAAGACTTAGAGTATTCAGATAACATGAAATGGAAAAGTGCCTCGCATCCTGAAACCACTTTACTGCATCAATCTTAGCTTTGTCATAAGGTTATTCCAGTCCTCTTTCATGAGCACATATTAGGAATACTTACTTTACCGTTCCGCTAGGGCTCAAAGTGAGTGATGGCACCGTGCGATATGAGTATGATCTCACAAGTGGATTTATTTTGAGATGGCAGAGGAATGTAACTCTACCAGAGCCTATGGGAATAGATAATTGATTTCCCAATGGTGGAGATACTGTTGTGTAACAGACAGTTGAGGATTGATTATAGAGACTCTAAAGCAGACTCTACCTGTCACGTGAAGATGTAATTGGAAGCTGACCACCAAAGAGAAATTTATTCATCCTATTTTGACTATGCTTATATAAATATTTGACATGAGCCTGTGTGAGGTTTGTGTGCAAGAGAAAATGTATATTGAAAAGTGGTAGCAATGCTGCAGGAAAAAGTTTCAAATACACAACTTTCTGAGAGCTGAAAGTTATTTCATGAAAACACAAGAGCAATATGTGTTCTCTCAAGGAAATCAAATAACGTGAGGTACATAGAATAACATTGTGTGCAAAGAAAGCTAATAATTAGTTAAATATATGTGTGCAGTTACTAAAGATGAACTAAAGATGGACTTAACTGTCCAATTCTAACTGTAATTAAGACAACTGAGAAATGGCAAAAATTAGTAAGTTCACCTGGGATGTGTTTGTCGGTTTGGACAACTTAATGTCAGGGTTAAATTGTTGGTAAGTAAAATAGTATCTAAATGAGGACAACCTGCTTACTGTGAGACTAGATTAAAAACCAGAAACTGGTACCTGAGGATGGTGCACGAAACACAAAAAGAAAAGTAAACAGTAGGGAAACTAACAGAGTTCAAGAGGCTTCCCATCAGTCTTTTTATTCAAGTTTCCTGATTTTGCATCACCATGAATTCTAAGAAGGCAGGGCACAGGTGACATTCTGATATGAACTCAGGAAATGAAAGCAGATGCCAATAAGGCTAAGTAGCATAGAACACCCTAATGAATAAATGGGGAATAATGAAGAAATGAAAAGGAGAACAGGGAGGGAATAGTGACTTTGCAAATAATTGAAACTTACTAAGAACTATGGAAGGTTACTCTTGTCTTTTCATACATGAAGTCCACCAATCATGTCTGCAAATACCTAGTGCTGACATCTGGATGGAGGCATGGCAACACCTGAGAGTATGTCTATTTGAATGGGTATATGTGACATTTCAATGTAGATTATGACTTGGGTCACCATCTGTACCACCTGCAGTAGAATGAGAGACATTCAATTATGTGGCATTACTGGTAAGAATCTGACAGTGTAGGATTAGCATTTATTCAGAGGATAGAAGAATAACCTACTCCTACGTTACACTGCTTTATTGCCCCCCTTAGGGCTTTCCCTGAAGGAGACATGCACACAAGGGCCTGAAATATCGTTCACTGGGCCAGTTCCCATGACCCCTCAATGCAGAGCCCTCAGGTCAAGTTGAATTAAAGCACAGGTTTAGGCACGAGAGTGAAGCAGGGTCTCTTTGCCTCTTTAATTCTACAGAAATCTTATCATCAGCTGACCCTAGTAGGCAGGAGTGACAGAGCCCAAAATCTCCAGTGAGAAGAAAGAGAGGCCAATGTGTCAATGCCCAGCTTTCACAGTACCAGCTTATTTCATCACTTCAGTATGATAAGAAAGAGAAGAGCTTAGATGTGTCTTACATGTATGGGTGTCACTTAGCAATGCACAGTGGTACTTCTCAGAGTGCTCCAGAATTTGACCTATCACATTGGTCTTCCTTCCTCTAAAGGAGTAGTGAGGAAGAAGCTTGAGAGACGGAGGCTTTTCCTGAGCTGGAGAAGAGTCGTAAGAGAAACCTGCCCCCATCTGAGTGACCTAAATCACTAATGCTTAGGTAGAAACTAATATGATCATAGAAAAAAAATAGGTCATGTGTAAAAAAAGGATTTTGCCATTCAAATCTCAAGTGAATCAAGTCTAAAAACTAGTATATAAACGCTGAATATTTTCAAGTTTTTATAACAGTGTAAATCAGTCACATTTTTTCTTTGACAATATATAGCTACATTTACAAAATATAACAGGAGGAAGGATAGTGACTTCACAAATTTATTATATATTCATTGCTTTATAAAAATCAAGCACTATAGGAAAATATAAAGGCAAAAGCAATAAATTATACCAAATTGAAATAGCAAGAGTTAACCAGTGTTAACATAAGATTAAAAATACATCAAAAGTAATGTTTCTACACTTCACTGTAAGTGGAATTCTAACGAATGTTCATATGACCTACAGGAAGCAGAGAAAGGGAGACAGAGAGAAAGAGAGAGAGAAACAAAAAACAGAGGGATGCACGGAAAACAAAATGAGATACTTAAGCCTTAAAATAGGGATAATTATTATAAATATAAATGGTGTAAATATACCAATTAAAAAGAGATTGCACCACCAAGAAATGATAGATGCTTAAGGTGATGGATATGCAAATTACCCAAACATGTATACATGTATACCCAGTTTATACATGTTTCAAAATTATCATTATACAATGTATACAAGTATTGAAACACCACAGTGTACCCCTTAAACATGTAACAATTATTATGTGTCAATTATAAATAAAAAATTTTTAATACTTGATAAAAAAGAAATTGGCAGTATGAATTTTCAAAAAATCCACTGTATAAAATCTACAAGAAATTCACATCATACTACTTCCTGTACAATACTGAATAGAAGTGGAGAGAGTGAGAATCTTCACCTTGTACTGGATCTTAGAGGAAAAGCTTTTCATTTTTCCCCACTGATTAGGATGTTAATTGTGGTTTTTTCATAAATCACCTTTATTTTGCTGAGAAACTTTCCTTTTATACCTAAACTGTTCAGCATTTTTATCAAGGAAGGATGTTGAACTTTGTCAAATGCTTTTTCTATGTAAGTTGAGATGATTTTTGTGTGCTTTTTATCTTTCATTCTGTTAATGTATCACATTGATTGATTTGCATACTTTAAAACAGGCTTGCATGCCAAGGATAAATCCCACATGGCCATTGTCTTAGTCTTTTTTCTGTTGCTTATAACAGAATACCCAAAAATAAGTACCTTATTTAAAAGGAATTTATTCTTACAGTTATGGATGCTGAGAAGTTCAATGTCAAGGGGCTGTATATGATAAGAACCCTCTTGCTGGTGGGTACTCTGTAGAGTCCTGAGGTGGCTCAGAGTCCTGAGGCTATTCATCTGACAAGGGCATTACATGACGAGGTGGCAGAGCATGCTAACGTGCTAACTCAAGTCTCTCTCTTCTTGTAAAGCCACCAGTTCCACTCCCATGATAACCCATTAATCTATAAATCTATAAATTGATTAATCCATTCATGAAGGCAGAAATCTCATTATCTATTCACCTGTATTCAGGAAAAATAGAGACCATCACAAAGATCCTCCTTGAGAAGAGCAACCCAAGACACATAATGGTCAGATTCACCAAGGTTGAAATGAAGAAAAAAATGCTAAGGGCAGCCAGAGAGAAAGGTCAGGTTACCCACAAAGGGAAGCCCATCAGACTCACAGTGGATCTCTCGGCAGAAACCCTTCAAGCCAGAAGAGAGTGGGGGCCAATATTCAACTTTCTTAAAGAAAAGAATTTTTAGCCCAGAATTTCATATCCAGCTGAATTAAGTTAAGTGAAGGAGAAATAAAATACTTTATGGACAAGCAAATGCTGAGAGATTTTGTCACCACCAGGCCTGCCTTACAAGAGCTCTTGAAGGAGGCACTAAACATGGAAAAGAACAACTGATTCTTTTCCACTGCAGCCACTGCAAAAACATACCAAATTATAAAGACCATTGACACTATGAAGAAACTATATCAACTAACAAGCAAAATAACCAGCTAGCATCATAATGGCAGGATCAAATTCACACATAACAATATTAACCTTAAAAATGAATGGGCTAAATGCCCCAAATAAAAGACACAGACTGGCAAATTGGATAGAGTCCAGACTCATCTGTGTGCTGTATTCAGGCGACCCATCTCAAGTGCAAAGACACACATAGGCTCAAAATAAAGGGATGAAGGAATATTTACCAAGTAAATGGAAAGCAAAAAAAAGCAGGGGTTGCAATCCTAGTCTCTGACAAAACAGATTTTAAAACAGCAAAGATCAAAAGAGATGAAGAAGGGCATTACATGAAGGTAAAGGAATCAATGCAACAAGAAGAGCTAACTATCCTAAATATATACACACCCAATAAAGAAGCACCCAGATTCATAAAGCAAGTTCTTAGAGACCTACAAAGAGACTTAGACTCCCACACAGTAATAGTGGGAGACTTTAACACCCCACTGTCAATATTAGACAGATCAACAATACAGAAAATTAACAAGGATATCCAGGACTTGAACTCAGGTCTGGACCAAGCAGACCTAATAGACATATACAGAACTCTCCACCCCAAATCCACAGAATATACATTCTTCACAGCACCACATTGCACTTATTCCAAAATTGACCACATAATTGGAAGTAAATCACTCTTCAGCAAATGCAAAAGAACAGAAATCATAACAACCCTTCTCTCAGACCACAGTGCCATCAAATTAGAACTCAGGATTAAGAAACTCACTCAAAACCACCCAGCTACATGGAAACTGAACAACCTGCTCCTGAATGACTACTGGATAAATAACAAAATGGAGGCAGAAATAAAGATGTTCTTTGAAACCAGTGAGAATGAAGACACAATGTATCAGAAATTCTGAGACACATTTAAACAGTGTATAGAGGGAAATTTATAGCACTGAATGCCCACAAGAGAAAGCAGGAAAGACATAAAATTGACACCCTAACGTCACAATTAAAAGAACTAGAGCAGCAAGAGCAAACATAATCAAAAGCTAGCAGAAGACAACAAATAACTATGATCGGAGAAGAACTGAAGGACATAGAGACACAAAATTCCCTTCAAAAAAATCAATAAATCTAGGAGCTGATTTTTCAAAAAGATTAACAAAATAGACAGACTGCTAGCCAGACTAATAAAGAAGAAAATGTAGAAGAATCAAATAGACACAGCAAAAATGATAAAGGGGATATCACCACCAATCCCGCAGAAATACAAACCACCATCAGAGAAGATTATAAACACCTATAAGCAAATAAAGCAGAAAATCTTGAAGAAATGGATAAATCCTAGACACAGACACCCTCCCACAACTAAACTAGGAAGAAGTCGAATTCCTGAATAGACCAATAACAAGTTCTGGAATTGAGGCAGCAATCAATAGCCTACCAACCAAAAGAAGTCCAGGATCAGACAGTTTCACAGTCATATTCTACAAGAGGTACAGAGAGGAGCTGGTACCATTCCTTCTGAAACTATTCCAAACAATAGAAAAAGAGGGAATCCTCTCTAATTCATTTTATGAGGCCAACATCATCCTGATATCAAAACCTGGCAGAGACACAACAAAAAAGAAAACGGCAGGCCAATATCCCTGATGAACATCAATGCAAAAATCCTCAATAAAATACTGGCAAACTGAATCCAACAGCATATCAAAAAGCTTATCCAGGCTGGTCACAGTGGCTCATGCAGTTAATCCCAGCACTTTGTGAGGCTGAGGCAGGTGGAGCATGAGGTCAGGATTTCAAGACCAGCCTGGCCAAGGTGGTGAAACCCTGTCTCTACTAAAAAACTACAAAAATTAGCCGAGTAAAGTGGCAGGCAGCTGCAATTCCAGCTACTTGGGAGGCTGAGGCAGGAGAATCACTTCAACCCAGGCGGCAGAAGTTGCAGTGAATCAAGATCAAACCATTGCACTCCTGTCTGGGCAACAGAGTGAGACTCCAACTGAAAAAAAAAAAAAAAAAAAAAAAAAAAAACAAAGCCAAATAACCAATAAAAACCATAAATCAACCCTGGGGTGCAAGGCTGGTTCAACATAAGCAAATCAATAAACATAATCGATCACATAAACAGAAGCAAAGACAAAAACCTCTTGACTATCTCAATAGATGCAGAGAAGGCCTTCAACAAAATTCAATAGCCCTTTATGCTAAAAACTCTCAATAAACTAGCTATTGATGGAACAAATCTCAAAATAATAAGAGCTATTTATGACAAACCCACAGCCAATATCATACTGAATGGGCCAAAACTGGAAGCATTCTCTTAGAAAACTGGCACAAGACAAGATTGCCCTCTCTCAACACTCCTATTCAACATAGTATTGGAAGTTCTGGTCAGGGAAATCAGGCAAGATAAAAAAATAAAGGGTATTCAATAAGGAAAAGAGGAAGTCAAATTGTCCCCATTTGCAGATGACATGATTGTATATTTAGATCAACCCATCATCTCAGCCCAAAATCTCCTTAAGCTGATGAGCAACTTCAGCAAAGTCTCAGGATACAAAGTCAATGTGCAAAAATCACAAGCATTCCTATACACCAATAACAGACAAACAGAGAGCCAAATCATGAGTGAACTCCCATTCACAACTGCTACAAAGAGAAGAAAATACCTAGGAATGCAACTAACAAGGGATGTGAAGGATCTCTTCAAGGAGAACTACAAACCACTGCTCAAGGAAATAAGAGAGGACACAAACAATGGAAAAACATTGCATGCTCATGGTTAGGAAGAATCAATATCATGAAAATGGCCATACTGCCCAAAGTAATTTATACATTCAACACTATCCCCATGAAGCTACTATTGATTTTCTTCACAGAATTGGAAAAAACTATTTTAAATTTCATATGGAATCAAAAAAGAGCCTGCATAGCCAAGGCAATCCTAAGCAAAAAGAACAAAGCTGAAGGCATACCTGACTTCAAACTATACTACAAGGCTACAGTAATCAAAACAGCATGGTACTGGTACCAAAACAGATATGTAGACCAATGGAACAGAACAGAGGCCTCAGAAATAATGCCACACATCTACAACCATCTGATCTTTGACAAACCTGACAAAAACAAGCAATGGGAAAAGGATTTCCTATTTAATAAGTGGTATTGGGAAAACTAGCTAGCCGTATGCAGAAAGCTAAAACTGGATCCTTTCCTTACACTTTATACAAAAATTAACTCGAGATACATTAAAGACCTAAACGTAAGATATAAAACCATAAAAACCCTAGAAGAAAACCTAGGCAATACCATTCAAGACATAGGCACAGGCAAAGACTTAATGACTAAAATGCAAAAAGCAATGGCAACAAAAGCGAAAATAGACAAATGGGATCTAACTAAACTCCAGAGCTTCTGCATAGCAAAAGAAACTATCATCAGAATGAAGAGGCAACCTACAGAATGGGAGAAAATGTTTGCAATCTATCCATCCAGCAAAGGAATAATATCCAGAATCTACAAAGAACTTTAACAAATTTACAAGAAAAAAAAAAATCAAAAAGTGGGTGAAGGATATAAACAGAGACTTCTCAAAAGGAGATATTTATGCAGTGAACAAACATATGAAAAAAAGCTCATCATCACAGTCATCAGAGAAATGCAAATCAAAACCACAATGAGATACCATTTCACTCCAGTTAGAATGGTGATCATCAAAAAGTCAGGAGACAACAGATGCTGGAGAGGATGTGGAGAAACAGGAACACTTTTACATTGTTGGTTGGAGTGCAAATTAGTTCAATCATTGTGGAAGACAGTGTGGCGATTCCTCAAGGATCTAGAACCAGAAATAACATTTGACCCAGCAATACTATTACTGGGTATATACCCAGAGGATTATAAATCATTCTATTATAAAGACACATGCACATGAATGTTTATTGTGGCACTGTTCACAATAGGAAAAGCTTGGAAACAATCCAAATGTTCATCAATGATAGAACAGATAAAGAAAATGTGGCACATATACACTATGGAATGCTATGCAGCCATAAAAAATGATGAGTTTGCGTCCTTTGCAGGGACATGGATAAAGCTGGAAACCATCATTGTCAGCAAACTAACACAAGAACAGAAAACAAAACACCACATGTTCTCACTCATAAGTGGGAGTTGAACAATGAGAACACATGGACACAGGGAGAGGAACATCACACACTGTGGCCTGAGGGGGTGGGGGACTAGGGGAGGGATAGCATTAGGAGAAATACCTAATGTAAATGATGGAGTGATGGATGCAGCAAACCACCATGGCACATGTATACCTATGTAACAAACCTGCACTTTCTGCACATGTACCCCAAAACTTAAAGTATAATTTAAAAAAAAAAAACTGTTAGCACTAATAAATCCAGCAAACTTGCAGGATGCAAAATCAATATACAAAAATAAATTGCATTTTTATACAATAACAATGAACGATTCAAAAAGAAAATTAAGAAAACAATTCCATTTTCAATAAAATTAAAAAGAATATAATACTTAAGAATAAACCTAACCAAGGTAGGAAAAACATTTACACACTGAAAACCATAATATATACATATATACATATGGTACTGGCATAAAGATAAACATATAGACCAATTAAATAGAATAGTGACAGGAATAAACTCTCATATATGTAGTTAAATGATCTTTGACAAGGGTGCCAAGATTACTCAATGGGGAAAGGACAATCTTCCACACATCGTGCTGGAAAAACTGGACATACACCTGTAAAAAAGTAAAATGGACCTCCTTTACACCATAAAATTAATTAAAAATAGTTTAAAGATTTAAATGTTAGACTTAAAATTTTAAAACTCCTAGAAGTGAGGATAGGAGAAAATCTTCATAACGCTGGATTTGGCAAAGAATTTCTGGTTATGACACCAAAAGCAAAAATAGACAAATGGGACTACATCAAACTTAAATACATTTGTGTATCAAAGGACAAAGTCTGCACAGTGAAAAGGCAACATACAGAATGGGAGAAGGTATTTGTAAATTATATACCTAAGAAGGGATTAATAAACAGAATATATAAAAAATTATATTGCTCAACGATAAAAAAAATCAAATAACTGGCTTGGCACGGCGGTTCATGCCTGTAACCCCAGCTGTCTGGTAGGCAGAGGTGTGAGGTTCACTTGAGGTGTGGTTTTCAACTCCAGCCTGGGCAAAATTGTGAGAACCTGTTTCTACCAAAAAAAAAAAAAAAAAAAAATCAATTAGCCAAGCACGGTGGCATTCACCTGTAGTCCTCACTGTTCAGGAGGCTTAGGTGGAAGGATCACTGGAGCCCAGGAGGTCGAGGCTACAGTGAGTTACAATTGCACTACTGCACTCCAGCCTTGGTGACAGAGTGAGTCCCTATCTCTTAAAAGGAAAATACAAGAAACCCAATTGTAAAATGGGCAAAAGACAGACATTTCTCTGAAGATGATATGCAAATGGTCAGCAAGCATATTGAAAGATGCTACACATTGCTGATCATCAGACAAATGCAAATCAAAACCACAATTAGATATCACCTCATACCAATTATGATGGCTGCTATCAAAAGAGAGAAAATAAGTGTCACTGGGGATGCAGAGAAATTGGAACCCTTGTACACTGCTGGCGGGAGTGTAAAATGGTGCAACTACTATGGAAAATAGTATGGTGGTTCCCCAAAAACTTAAAAATAGAACTACCATGTGTTTCAGTATTTCCGCTTCTGGGTATATACCCAAAAGAATTGAAATCGGGGTCTTAAAGACATATATGCACAACCATGTTCATAGCAACACTATTCACAATAGCTAACAGGTGGAAGCATTCCAAATATCTATTGACAGATGAATGGATAAACAAAATGTGATTATTATTCAGATTTGAAAAACAATGGACTTTTATTAGCCACATGCTACAACATGAATGAACCTTGAAGACGTTATGCTAACTAAAATAAACCAGTTACAGGAAGACAAATACTATATAATTCTGTTTATGAGGTATATCATGTAATCCTGTTTATATGAGGTATATCGCTTGAGCTTGGGAGGTTGAGGCTGCAGTGGGCTGTGATGGCGCCGCTGCCCTCCAGCCTGGGTGACAGAGCAAAATACTATTTCAAAAACAAAACAAAACAACATATTGTTCCCTCTATATATATATACAGTGTTTGTCAATTGTACCTCAATAGAGCTGGAAAATAAAGAATGATAGAAATAGAAAGTTATCTTTGCACAATAAACATGGTAATAATTAAATGGGGGGAAGAATAATCAATGGATACTAAAACCAGTCAATGAGAAAAATTGACATTATGTACATGGCTGACTAATGCCCCAGGACAAAGTGGAACCTGCCCAAGCTTGTTTTTGAGGCTTTTCTTCAATCTGGCCTCAGCCTACACTTGTCCTTCTGGTCCTCTCTGGGCCCTCCAGTCCAGTCTGTCTGCATCATTCACCTGCCCCTCTCCACACCAAATCAAACATTAAAATCAACTCCCGCATGTGAACCCTTTTGCAGCATAGTGCTCTGTCAGAGACAGGGAAGATTGAGGCCGGGCTCCAGATTCAGAGACCATCCCAGTTCTTCCCTATCACCCTATTGCACCAGTCTCGCCTCTACCAGTCTCGCCTCCACCATATCCAACCAACCATTCAGGGTACTTACCCCAGGACTCTACTGGGCACATGTTATTTTGAAGATATTTGGACTTTTAGGTATCTTGTCCTGGAAGTGCACATAACACTTCTATCACTTCTGCACACTGGCCAGAAATAGTCATATGACCCCAACACATCAAGAAAGTTGGCTGGGAAATGTAGGGGAGTGCATGAAAATTTAGTTTTTGCCAAATAGTGTATTTCCTCACCTACTTTCATAGATGAGTAAACCAAGACTCAGAGAGGCGAAGATACTTGCTCAAAGTCACACCACTGAAGAAATGTGGGATTAGAATCTAGGATTCTCTGATGGCGAAATACAAGTTCTTTCCACAATACCCTGCTGCCTTTGCCCTCCTAGAGCTCACAGTGTCCAGCCCTTTTGTAATCATTTACGTATTCCATTATTTAAGATTTTGTTTGCAAGCAATAATGTGCTGGTAAATGTTTAATAACTGGTTCTCTGATTTAAAAAATTCCCGATTGGTAGTCTACTATTTTTCACAGAGGTAATAATCCCCCAATGGCCAAGTTCACTGAAGGCAGAGGTGGGACGAAGTGCATACAATACACTGTCTCAAGCTGGTGCAAACTGGCCTCTCAGCCACATGATTGGTCACAATCAGTAAGAATTTTTTCTTACTAAGGTAAATAAAATGGATTTTGTTAGACAGATATCAGAGGCTCACAGAACTTGAGGGAGACTGGAGAAAGTAACTTGATAACTGGATAGGAGCATGAAACGCAGACAGTAACAGTCTGATAAGGATGCTGCTCTGGGGATAAAAATCACATAAGCCTTTTTTTCACTCTTGTGTCAGTCACTTAAGTTTCAAAGTCCAAGGAGAGGGCATGTAATTGACTAAAAATAGGTTGCGTGCCTGTCCCTTGGCAATATTGGAACAAAGAGGAATAATCTGATTTACTGCTTGTCAATAGGGGGAGGAAAACATCTAGATGTGTCATTCCACAAAGACTACATATCGGTTTTCTATTAATGCATAGCAAACAACCACAGACTGAGTGGCTAAAACAACATCCATTTATTATCTCCAAGTTATTATAGGTCAGAAGATGTGGCATGGCTTGGCTAGGTTCTCTGTTCAGGCAAGATGGAAATCAAGGTGTCAGCAGGCTGCATTTCTTTCTAGAGCCTTCCAGTCTCATTCAGATTATTGGCAGAATTCTTGCACTTGCAGCTCTAGGTCTGAGGTCCTCATTTCTTTGCTGGCTATCAGCTACAGGCCTCATTAAATTCATAAAGGCCACTCACATTCTTTGCCATGTAGCATCTCCATCTTCAAATCCAGGAATGGAGAATTTCCATGCATAAATCCCTCTCAATCTTCAAATCTCTCTTGCCAAGATAAGTGCAGTACCCTCTAAAGTCTTACTTGGGTAGGTCAGGCTCACCTAATTTTAAGGTCAACTGATTTTGGATGTTAATTACATGTGCAAAATCCTTTCACAACAGCATCTAGATTAGTGTTTTACTAAGTAACTGCCAAAAAGTCTATGTACACCAGAGTGTGGGGATCTTGTGGACCATCCTAAAATTCTATTTACTACAATTGGAAACTGTACTATCCTAAAAGGAAACTGGGTGCCACCGGGATACCAACAAGACAAATATTCACCACAGTTCATTTGGCTAACATGTACACATATTTTTTTTGTCATTCCACACTGAAATTTCACAACAGTGAATGAGGCAGTCTGCAGGATCACAGGTGGTGGTACGACAGAAATATTGTGTGTAAGAAAGGCAAATCCATACCTAGAATATTCACTTATTGCCGACAAATCATAAAGCCAACAAACTCCTCCATAATGTAATGGGCCCAGTGTAATTAATTTACTGCCAGGTACTGGGCTGGTCCTCTTTGGATTGGTAAATATCAGAAACTCAGGATAGTGTTCGAAAGTTGGGCACTCACCAGTAGGGGTAGTCATATCAGCCTTTGTGAGTGTTGTGTTGAAGCCATACATAGGCTTTGTTCATGCCACCATGATCACTTTGTATAAGCGCCCATTGAGCAAGTGCAGGGATAGCTGAGAAAAGAGTCTTTTTGACCTCCAATGAGTAGGTCATACTGCTCACCAGATTACTGAGAGTTTATTGGTGAGAATTCACATTAAACACTAAGTTTCATGCTCGGGATCAATCCCAAGAAGTCCATATACCACTTCCCTAGACCTCTTTTTTTAGATATTTTCCCAAATGTCCTTATTCAAAATCCCTGCTAATTAGGATGAACCATTATCTTTGGATTTGGATCTGCATGCAACAACTTATGAGACTTTTGATTTTCTTGCTTTGGAAATGCACTTTTGTTTGTACGAAGAATAATGGCATCATGTTACACAGTGACCTTTTCTTGAAGGGTGCAATGTCAAGAAGTGTGTGTAGTAGATGCTAGCCGGTTGAACCTCAGTGAATATCTGTTAAAATAAGAATAAGAAGACTTTTTACATTTAAATTTTTGATTCTGATGTAATTGAAGACTTACAGAAAATTTTGCAAAACTAATAAAAAAAAGTTCCTGTGTACACTTAACCTAGATTCTTCATTGTTATCACTTTTCCACGTTTCATCCTCCCTGTCTTTTCTCTCTCCATCCTTCTCTCTCTCTATGCCTGTGCACGCGCACATGCACTTTTATAAATATTTGGAGACTAAATTACAAAGATACTCTCTTACAAAAAAAATATAATCCAAATAAGGCCACTAACATTAATATAATATTGTTGTCTAATCTAAATCTAAAGACTTTGTCCTGATCTTTCCAATAGTGCAACTTACACAAGAATTTCAGGAGTAGGGAAGGGACAGAATTAAACCTATTTTGAGGCATGAACAGGGCAGAATGGCCTACTGAAGCCTGGAGTAAGGTGCAGTCCACAGAGATGAAGCTTCGGGAGCTTCCACAGGCATTAGGCCTCCCCTGTCAGCCCCAAACCCCAAAGATGCACCCTCCTCCGTCTTCAGGTTCCCTAGAACTCCCACGTGACCTTCCACACTCCTCGTGTTGCCACAACCACATTGTCCTCCAGATAAACTTCGCCTGGCACTGATTGCCCAAGGCAGTGGCCCCAGGACTCTTCCACTTCTTCAGCACCTAACACAGCTTAGAGGATCTGCAGAGCTACATCAATATTACATAGATGAGATTGCTGTCTTGTGGACCACAAGAACTCTGGACAGCCATAGACTTCATCTCTCATCTCCATCCCCATTTACAAATGTGCAACTGAAGCTCAGAGAACTAAGACTGTTAGGGGCAGAGGTGACAGGATGCCCTGTTGGCTGCTTCTTAGGCCTGGTGTCTTCCCCACACATCACACAACTGTCTAAATTCCCCTCCCTACAGGTGACTGACAATCTGTACACAGTATGAAGCTGGGGGTGTGGGTGGTGATGGGAGGAGGTGATACCTGAGGGGAGACCTGTGCCTACCTCGGAGGCTTATGGACAGATGGATTGTTCTTTTCCAAGGCTGCAAGGTGGAGTCCATCT
>CAUYLG010055848.1:0-27620 GCA_963573385.1 Cacajao melanocephalus | reverse complement strand
CTGGGTAGGGTGGAAATTACAAGTCGCAGGGGCCAAGATGGCCTGGGTTTGGACTGCTTGCATGTCACATTACAGGTTACAGAGAGCAGTTTAAACAGAAAGCCAAGGTATGGTTGAGGTATGCAGTTTTATGGGGCTTTTACCATGTCACACTATGTCACCATTTCAACCACTTATTTGGTGCTTGATATCATTTCTTCCTAAGTCATCCTATTTCTGGATTCAAAACTTTGAAAAAAATCTCCATTTGTTTTCTTTTTTCTTTCTTTTTTTTTTTTTTTTTTTTTTGATGGGGTCTCCTTCATTTTTACCTAAGCGGGAGCACAGTGGCGTGTTCTTTAATCACTGCAACCTTCGCTTCCTGGGTTCAAGTGATTCTTGTGCCTCAGTCTCCCAAGTAGTTGGGATTATAGGTGTACACCAGCACGTCTGGCTAATTATTATTATTATTATTATTTTTGAGATGGAGTCTCACTCTATTGCCCAGGCTAGAGTACACTGGCATGATCTCGGCTCACTGAAACCTCCACCTCCCGGGTTCAAGCGATTCTCCTGCCTCAGCCTCCCAAGTAGCTGGGATTACAGGCACCTGCCACCATGCCAGGATTATTTTTGTAAATATATATATATATATTTGAGATGGAGTCTCTCCCTGTCACCCAGGCTGGAGTGCAATGGTGTGATCTCAGCTCATTGCAACATCTGCCTCCAGGGTTCAAATGGTTCTCCTGCCTCAGCCTCCTGAGTAGCTGAGATTACAGGTGGCACCACCACACCCAGTTAATTTTTGTATTTTCAGTAGAGATGGGGTTTTGCCATGTTGGCCAGGCTTGTCTCAAACTCCTGACCTCAAGTGATCTGCCTGCCTCAGCCTCCTACAGTGCTGAGATTATAGGCAGGAGCCACCACGCCCAGCCCTTTCTTTTTTCCTTCCTTCCTTCCTTCCTTCCTTCCTTCCTTCCTTCCTTCCTTCCTTCCTTCCTTCCTTCTTTCCTTCCTTCTTCCTTCCTTCCTCTCTCTCTTTCTTTCTTCTGTCTTCTCTGTCTCTCTCTGTCTCTCTTTCTTCCTTCCTCCCTCCCTCCCTCCCTTCCTTCCTTCCTTTCTTTCTTTTCTTTTTTTTTCAACCTTGTTACCGAGGCTGGTCTTGAACACCTGGCCTTAGGCCATCCTCCTACCTTGGCCTCCCAAAGTGCTGGCATTACAAGTATGACCCACCACACCCAGCGAAAAATATCTCAGTTTTGGAATTCTGGACTCGACCATCCTCAGGGAGGATTAACTCACTTTTACATACATGGTTATCAGAGACAGGCCATATTCCCAGATCACAGTGGAGATAGATGCATATTTTTAGCCCTTAAACCAAGAAAATCTGTTGTAATTATAAGTAGGCAAAACAATGTCATCACCAACAATCGAAACACACCCAGAAGTATACATGGTAAACTTGGAAAGAACTTGAATTCTCTACTGCCACTCCAATTTCATTTCCCTCCTTCCTGGCAACGATTGGGCTTTCATGTGTGCAGAACCTTTCTTGAACTTTGCAAATATCTTTCCTTTTCTATGAATAGATGTCCAATTACATGAATAGCGACTATCATGAAGCTCTCAGAAATATGCCCATTTTGTGGACCTCATGGTTATTTAACTTCCACCCTCCTTATCTTCACAGTTACAAATAATTCTTAAATTTCAGGCTAAGGTCGTACAGAGGTGGGGGTAGGTATGAACCGAGAATCAGAAACCTTCTCCATGCGTAATTCTGTATCTTTTTATGTTCAGGCTGTGGTCTTTTTGTAGTTTTCTGCATTTAAATAATGCCTAGGCGCTAGAGCTCAAGCTTTGCTCATGAGCTGCCCTGTGAGATGTCAGGTCCTCATTATCTGCTTTCACTTACCTCCTTGGGGAAATTTTTTCAGTCAGAAATACCGGGTCAATTAGCAAGCACTATGGAACAGTGTGTAATTCTCAGAACTGGCTCTGAAAGCCCTCTGGGTCCCTGGTGAGTGACATTTAAATGCCTCTCCAATATTGTGTAATCACTTCTTCAATCAGCCGCACATCAGTTCTCCGCTCTGGGGAGGGAAGCATGCCTAATTACATTTGCCTTTCTCTTCATCACTCATGAAGGATGAAGGTCTTCTGTGCAGATGCCTCCTGGGCCCAGTAGTTCTTGGAATACAGCAAAAGGCCCATCCTTTTTTCTTTTTTTGAGTTGGAGTCTAGCTCTGTCACCCAGGCTGGAGTGTAGTGGTGCAATCTTGGCTCACTGCAACCCCCACCTCCTGGGCTCAGGTGATTCTCTTACTTCATCCTCCTGCATAGCTGGGATTACAGGCGTGCGCCACCATGCCCAGCTAATTTTTGTATTTTTAATAGAGTTGGTGTATTGCCACATTGGCAAGGCTGGTCTCGAATCCCTAACCTTAAGTGATCTGCCCTCCTGGACCTCCCAAAGTGCTGGGATTACAGGCAGGAGCCACCATGCCTGGCCTCATCTTTTCCTTTTAACAAGCAGTTTATTTTGCTTTCCCAAGCCAAGTAGACCTGCATGATCTTTGACTTGATGATTCTTCTTCTTTAATGGATTTATGTTATTACTTACTAGGCTCCCTTCAGATGTAGGGCCAGTTTGGATTTGACAAATTTTCTCTTCACGTAAAGTTCATAATGACTGCTGATACCTACATGATTTATGATTTTTCTGGCTCTCCAGGAAATATATTACTGGGGAGGCAGGCACTCCCCAGAAGCTTTTCTGTTTCCCATCTTGATGAATATTCATTTGATTTAAAAAAAGCAACTCTTTCTTTTGGTCTTGGCATACAGATAGGTGTATACCTATAAAGAAATGTAAATACACTTTATTGGCATTTTCTTTCCTGAGTAGCATTTAAAAATGTAGAGATGCTATTGTTTTGTATGGACTAAAGAGCCTTTTTCTGAAGCCCCCAGGCATGGTTTTCTGTGAGGTGAGTTGAGGAAATGGAAACTGGTGAGTCTGGCTCTGTGTTTGCTCAGGGTTGGTACTAAGTGAGCCCCCTGTGAATTTTGAACTGTCCTTCATGACAATTGAGGAAAGAAAAGCTGTATCAGGAGAGAAATCAGATGCAATGATCATGAACACAAAAGGGCTACCTTTTTTCTCTGAGATGCAGGATGTGGGTTTAAATGTAACCTCTTGAGTGCATTTCATTCCTTTGGTACTGCAATAAAGAAAGGTATCAGAGATTGGGTAAAAAAATGAAACACTGGCACTTGGTGTATGAAGGCTTTTTGGAAGAGGTGAGCAAGCAGTATTTTGGTAACGGCGGACAAGTCATGTAACTTTCTTTCCCTTTGTCTCCTAATCCATAAAGTGAAGAAGTAGGAGGAGGGATGCACTGAGATATCTTCAATTTCTTGCCTTCCACGATTGTATAAGTCTTTATATTTTGGACAGTTTGAGCAAGGACAAATAGGCAGGATCTAAATAAAAGTATGAAAATGGAGATAGCTGTTGAGAACGTAAGCTGGCTGGCAAATGTGGGCAGAGTTGGGAATGACAGAAAGAGAACATAAATGGTCTGGAATCAGAAAGTTATATTTAATCCAAAAACGATGTGGTCAAGGTAGGAAAAGGATTCTGGGGGCAGCTGGCTGGATGGTTTACAGGAAGTGAATATTTTCTAATGTGACATTTTAATTCCTTTAGTTATTTTAACAGTTTTATTGAGATATAATTCAAATACCATACAATTCACTCATTTAAAGTATACAACTCAATGGTTTTACATATTCGGAGAGTCATGCATACACCACCACGATCAATTTTAGAACATTTGCATCACCCTAAAAAGAAACCCTGCTTTGCTTAGCCAGCCTTGCCAGTCTCTCCCCTCATACTCCAGTCAACCATGAATCTACTTTCTGTCTGTATAGATTTGCCTCTTCGGAACATTTCATGTAAATGGAATCATACAATGTGGTTCTTTGTGACTGGTTTATTTCACTTAATGTAATGTTTCAAGGATCATCCATGTTGTAGCATGTATCAGTGCTTCATTTCTGTTTATCACTGAATAATATTCTATTGTATGGGTATAGTACAGTTATTTATCCCTTCATCAGTTGAGGAACGTTGGATTGTTTCCACTTTTTGGTTATTACAAGTACAGTTGCAATGAGCACTCATGTACAAGTTTTTGTGTGGACATGCAAAAAAAAAAAAAAAAAAAAAAAAGTCCTGCACTGTATTACATTCCGACCAGCAGCATATTAGGGTTCCAGTTTCTCCACATCCTTGCCAGCACTTGTTATTAATCCATCTTTTTTATTCTAGCTATTCTAGCAGGTATAAAGTGGTGTCTCATTGGGGTTTTGCATTCCCTGATGGATAATAATGTTGACCATCCTTTAATGTGCTTATTGGCCACTTGTATGTCTCCTTTGGAGAAATGTCTGTTCAGATCTTCTGTCTATTTTTTTGAGATGGGGTTTCATTCTTATTGCCCAGGCTGGAGTGCAATGGTGTGATCTCGGGTCACTGCAAGCTCTGCCTCCCGGGTTCAAGCGATTCTCCTGCCTCAGCCTCCCAAATAGCTGGGATTACAGGCACCCACCATAACACTCAACTAATTTTTGTATTTTGTTTTGTTTTCTTTTGAGACAGAGTCTACATCTGTCAGCCAGGCTAGAGTGCACTGGCAAGATCTTCACTGCAATCTCCATCTCCCAGACTGAAGCAATTCTCCTGCCTCAGCCTCCTGAGTAGCTGGGATTACAGTCATGTGCCACCACACTTGGCTAATTTTTGTATTTTTAGGTGAGACGGGGTTTCACCATGTTGGCCAGGGTGGTCTCAAACTCCTGACCTCAGGTAATCCACCCACCTCGGCCTTCCAAAGTGCTGGGATTACAGGCATGAGCCACTGCTCCCAGCCTCCTCTATTATTTAATTGGGTTATTTATTAGTCTGTTTTGCGTTACTATAAAGGAATAATTTATAAAAAGGCTTATGTGGCTCACAATTCTGCCAGCTGTAGAAGCGTGGCACCAGCATCTGCTCAGCTTTTGGTGAGGCCTCGGGAAGTTTGCATTCATGGTGGAAGGCGAGAGGAGCCAATGTGGCACCTGGCGAGAGGGGGAGTGAAAGAGAGAGGAGGAAGTGCCATGCTCTTTAAAACAACCAGCAATCCCTGCACAAATAGAGCCAATTCACCTCACTACCACAGAGGACAACATGAAGCAACTCATGAGGGATCCTTCCCAATGACCCAAACACCTCCCATTAGGCCTCACTCACCTCCTTCAAAATTGAGGATCAAATTTTTCTTCTTTTCTTTTTTTTTTTCTGAGACAGAGTCTCATTCTGTCTCCCAGACCCCAGTGCAGTGGCACAGTCATGATCACTGCAGCCTCAGCTTTCCAACTCAAGAGATCCTGCCACCTCAGTGCCCTCACCCCACCCACCATGAGCTGGGATACAGGAATGATATGGTTTGGCTGTGTCCCCACCCAAATCTCATCTCGAATTGTAGTTCCCATAATCTCCATGTGTCATGGGAGGGACCAGGTGGAGATAATTGAATCATGGGGGCAGTTTTCCCCATCCTGTTCTTATGATAGTGAATGAGTTCTCATGTGATCTGATGGTTTTATAAGAGGTTTTCCCCCGTTTGCTTGGCACTTCTCCTTGCTGCCGCCATGTGAAGAACATGTTTGCTTCCCCTTCTGCCATGATTGTAAGTTTCCTGAGGCCTCCCCAGCCCTCTGGAACTATGAGTCATTAAAACTCTTTCCTTTATAAATTACCCAGTCTCAGGTATGTCTTTATCAACACCATGAGAACTGACTAATAAAAGGCATGAACCACCACACCTGGCTAATTTAAAAATTTTTATTTGTAGAGACAGTGTCTCACTATGATGCACAGGCTGGTCTCAAACTCCTGGGCTCAAGTGATCCTCCCACCTCAGCTTCCCAAAGTGCTGGGATTGCAGGTATGAGCCACCATGCTTGGCCTGGGGATCAAATTTCAACATGAGATTTGGAGGGGACAAATATCCAAATGATATCAGGTGATATTAAAACAATTATTGAGTTGTATTAATTATAGACTCCATATACAAATACAAGTTGCTTATTAGAAACACAATTTACAAAAACGTTTCCTGTTCTGTGAATTATCTTTACACTGTCTTGATTATGTCCTTTTTTTTTTTTTTTCTTTTTTCTTTTTTTGAGATGGAGTCTCACTTTGTTGCCCAGGCTAGAGTGCAATGGTGTGGTCTCAGCTTATTGCAACCTCCACCTCCCGGGTTCAAGTGATTCTGCTGCCTCATCCTCCCAAGTACCTGAGACTACAGTTGCATGCCACCATACCCAGCTAATTTTTGTATTTTTAGTAGAGTTGAGGTTTTGCTATGTTGGCCAGGCTGGTCTTGAATTTCTGAACTTGTAATCTGCCCGCCTCAGCCTCCCAAAGTATTGGGATTACAGGCATGAGCCACCATGCCCAGCTGATTGTGTCCTTTGATGCATAAGATTTTAAAATTTTGATAATGCCCAGTTTATCTATTTTTTCTTTCATTGCTTATATTTTTGGTTTCATATCTAAGCAACAATTGCCTAATTTAAGGTTGTGAAGATTTATGCCTATGTTTTTGTCTACTAATTTTATATCTTTAGCTCTTACATTTAGGTCTTTGATGCATCTTGAATTAAATTTTGTTTATTGTGTAAGGTAAAGGTCTAAGTTTATTCTTCTGTATGTGGATATATCTCTTTTTTATTTTTTTTTGAGACGGAGTCTCGCTCTGTCACCCAGGCTATAGTGCAGTGGTATGATCTTGGGTCACTGCAAGCTCCACCTCCCGGGTTCAAGCGATTCTCCTGCCTCAGCCTCCTGAGTAGCTGAGATTACAGGCACATGCCACCACGCTCGGCTAATTCTTGTATTTTAGTAGAGACAGGGTTTTACCATGTTGGCCAGCCTGGTCTCAAACTCCTGACCTCATGATCTGCCCGCCTTGGCCTCCCAAAGTGCTGGGATTACAGGTGTGAGCCACCGCGCCTGGACGGGATATCTCTTTATTTTGTAGTTATATATTTTTATTTATTTTCTTAACAGTTTCTCTGCGGCATACAATATACATTTTAACTTAATCAAAACCTAGTTTGGATTTATACTAACTTCATGATCAGTGGGATCCAGAAACTTTATTCTTTTGTAGCTCCATCTCCTCCTTTCCTTTGTTGTGCAATTATTGTTATATGTATTACCTCTGAATAGATTGAAAACATGACACACAATTATAATGATTACGTTATATAACGTTAAGTGCTTTGAAGAAGCCGAGAGAAGACAGTAAGCTTGGAGGGTCATGAGAGAAGAAGGCAGTAAGCATAGGGCGGTCATGATAAGCCCTGAGAGTGCAGAGATGCCCTCTGCTCTGACCTCATGACATCCCTTCTCCTGGAACAGTGTCTGCCACATATTGGCGCTCACTTGATAGACAAATGAATGAATGATGATGTCCGTGTAGACATTAATAAAAGAACTCCCAGTGAGTCCCAATAAGGTGTGGAGATAAATAAGAAAGAAATTAACAGAATACTGTTAAGTGAGTTGTGGTGCTGCTGGGGCAGAGAGAAAAGAGTATCTTTCTGATTTGTCAAAAGAAAAACTTTAGGCTGGGCACAGTGGCTCACGCCTGTAATCCCAGCACTTTTAGAGGATGAGGCAGGCAGATCACTTGACATCAGGAGTTCAAGACCAGCCTGGCCAACATGGTGAAACCTGAGCCAGATGTGGTAGTACATGCCTGTAATTCCAGCAGCTCAGGAGGCTGAGGCAGGAGAATTGCTTCAACCTCGGAGGTGGAGGTTGCAGTGAGCCAAGATCATGCCACTGCACTCTAGCCTGAGTGATGAGTGAGACTGTCTCAAAAAAAAAAAAAAAAGAAAAAGAAAAAGAAAAAAAGAAAAAGAAAAAAGAAAAGAAAAACCTTAGACAAATTAAATTTAAAGGATTTAATTGAGCAAAGACCGATTCTCCAATTGGGCAGCCCCCGAACCAGAACACATACAGAAAGGCTCCAGGGCAGCTGTGTGGTCAAAGAAGCTTTATGAACAGAAGGAAAGTGATGCATAGAAAACGGAAGTGAGGTACAGAAACAGCTGGATTGGTTATAGCTCAGCGTTTGCCCTGTTTGAACACAGTTTGAACAGTTGGCTGCCTTTGATTGGTTGAAACTTGATGATTGGCACAGACTAGGTTAATCTGTTTACACATTTCATGAGGTTACAGTTCACTGTGTACAGAGAGACCTTTAGCCTAAAGTAGGCAGCTTTAGGCTAAACTTAACAGATTCAAATAGCTCCTTGAGGACAGGAACTATGTCTTATGCATTTTATGCCCAGCATAGTGCTTGGCATGTAGTGGATGCTCAGTAAATACTGAATAAATGGATGAAGCATTCTGTAGTTAGTGCAGATCTTGGAGGGTGTGGCAAGAGAGTTTCAGTCCCTTTGCTTCCAAAATGGACAGAAACTACCTCTGGCTCTTCTCAGTGTCTATTATGGCTTTACACTGGTGCTGCTTCTGGTATCCTGAGGCCATCTATTTTGTTTGTGAAAAAGTTCTGGCCTTGCCTTCTGTCCCACATGCCTCAGGAGATTGTCAGATCCCTTTGTGAATTCTGAGCAGGATGTCCAATCACTGAAGGATGCAAAGTACGATCTTACAGTTTAGGGCAGAGCAGAGGGAAGACAGGATGAATTTATCGTAATCAAATTGGTGGGTTGCCAGGTGGGCACTGAGACGAGAGAAAAGAAAACTATTAGTAGGCCAGGCGCGGTGGCTCACGCCTGTAATCCTTGCACTTTGGGAGGCCGAGGTGGGTGGATCATCTGAGGTCAGGAGTTCAAGACCAGCCTGGCCAACATGGTGAAACCCCATCTTTAAAAATAAATAAATAAATAAAAATAAAGAAAACTATTAGTGATAGACTAAGGCAACTGAGAGAAAACCTGTGGTATTCCACATTTATTTACTCATTGCTTTGGGCCGGGTGTGGTGGCTCACACCTGTAATCCTAGCACTTTGGGAGGCCACAGTGGGAGGATTGCTTGAGTCTTGAAGAGTTAAAGTCAAGACTGGGCAACATAGGGAGATCCCCTGTCTCTACAAAAAATGAAGAAAAAAATATTCGCTGAGCATGGTGGTGAATGCCTTTAGTCCCAGCTACTTTGGAGGCTGAGACCGAAAGATCACTTTAGCCCAGGAGTTAGAGGCTGCAGTGAACCATGATATTGCTACTGCACTCCAACCTGAGTGATAGAATGATCCTGTCTTAAAAAAAAAAAAGAAAAAAGAAAGCCTGTACCAGGCTAGAGATGGCATATAACAAAGTGTTTAACTTACTTTATACCAAGTATTAAATCCTGGACATTAAAAAAATGTTAGATTGTTATAAAATCATTCAGGAAATAACTATATAGCACACACTGTGGTGCTTAAGAACCCTAAGGCTGGGGCCTCTCTGCCTGCGCTTGAATCCCAGCTGGGTAGAGTCACCTGATAGCATCAGCTCCCTGTGCTGACTAAAGCTCCCTGTTCTGTAAAACTGATATATTAGCACCTACCTTCTAGAATTCTTGTAAGGATTAAATAGTTAACACATAAGGTATCCAGAATAATGCCTACCACATCAAATGTGTTCTATAAGAGCTAGCTATTATTGATGTAATAATTATTATTAAGGGCCAGAATAGTTCATTGAGATTGTCCTCTAAATTTCAATAAATTTTAGATATCTCATTTTCCATACTGCCTTGCTACCTAGACATCTTCACAGTAGCAGTCATGTATGTATGCATCTATCATACAGCTTGAGCTATTAAGAACCAACAACTCCCTTCTTATTCATGTTACTTTCTTTTTGTTAAGTGATTACCATGGCAAAGAGTTATTTTCTGCCTTTGAAAAACCAGATGTACTCCAGAGGTTACCAGAACAGAGAAGAAAATCTGATAGGCAGGAAACCCTTGAGCCCCTAGATGGACAATTCAGAGGGCAGGAAAGCAGCTGCTTTTGTTTCAAATTAGGTTGATATAAATGAATTCCTGCCTGAGATTGCAACACTTTGGCAGATCAATGGGCTCAGGAATCAAAGGCTTCAAAGGTGATGTTTCTAATGTAAATGTATGGGCCTTTCAAAACGCTAATTAAAGACTGTCCCTGGTTGGTTTTATTGTGCAAAAATGGCAGCATAATGAAAGATTCTTTTTGAGGCTTAAAAAAAAATCCATTGATTAGAAAGATACAGTAGAAAAGTTGAATGTATTCCTTTATCTTCATCACTGAATACAAGAACCTACGCCCTGTCCCGTCACCCCCTACACCCCAATCTAAGTGTCCCATAATCCAATTGCTTGGACCCCGGTACAATTCATTTGTACAATTAAGATTTGTTTTACTGTAGAACTATAGAGTCTCTCCAGTCAATTTCCATAGTAGAAACACAGAATGTACAGTTGTCCCTCAGTAACTGAGAAATTGGTTTGTTGACTTAAAAGGAAGAAGCTGAGACAAAATTAATAGAAGTAGAGGGTTCATTTGGGTCAAGCTTAAGGATTACAACTTGAGAGCACAGATTCAAGTTGCCCTGAAAATGTATTCCGATTAACAGCAATTACAAGTGCTTTTTTTTTTTTTTTTTTGAGACGGAGTCTCACCTTGTAGCCCAAGCTGGAGTGCAATGGTGTGATCTCGGTTCACTGCAATCTCCTCCTCAAGCAATTATCTGCCTCAGCCTTCCAAATAGCTGAGATTATAGGTGCCCGCCACCATGCCCAGCTAATTTTTGTATTTTTAGTAGAGACAGGGTTTCACCATCTTGGCCACGTTGGTCTTGAACTCCTGACCTCATGATCCACCCATCTCAGCCTCCCAAAGTGCTGGGATTACAGGCGTGAGAAGCCACTGCGCCCGGCCACAAGTGGATTTTTAAAAGGGGAACAGATACAAAAAGAGTGGGCTGATGCAAAGTTGTTTGCCAGGAATTCTCATTCATTTACAGAAATAACACTGATTAGTGATTGATTATACATTCTTAAGCTACAGTGTAAAGGTTATAGTGGGCAGTTTGGAATTATTAGTTAATTTATAGCTACTTGTAGCAATAGCAAGCAGTGTCAAGAGATGATTGCATATTGCACTACTGCATTCCAGCCTGGGCAACAGAGCAAGACCCTCTTTCCCAAAAAAAGAGACAATTACATAGCTCAAAAAGACATGATTGCTGTCTTATTTTATTATCTCTCTGGACCTAACAATGAAACGAACATGCATTCCTCAGATATAAGTTATTTTCTTTTTTAAAAAAGTGGAACCGTTTTAATTAAGTTACCCGTTAAGCAGTAAAAGTGCAGTTTCACGAAAAGGCTCATGTTTTACATGTTTAAATTGTCTTTTATTTTTTTACTTGAAGGTTTTGAAGGTGGGACCTACTCCTGAATCATTCTAGTGGTTGAATAAAGCACACATTCTGGAGTGCTACTGACAGTGAACTTATGGCTTGTCAAAATAAATTTACTAGCAATAGGTGGTTTTGTTGGAGAATCTTCAGTCATACAGTGAAGCCAATGAAGCCACTCAAGAGGCACCAGGCTTCTACCCATAGCCCAGGATGTGCTTCTGCCATTCATTTCAGTGGCATATATAACCTCTCTGTGATGGCCAGAAAACCACTTGCTGTCTTCATAGCATTTGTTTCCTTATTTGTCTTCCCACACAAATATGCCAACCCTCATGTCATTTGCCCTGAAAAAAATTATTAGATAGCTGTGGAGGCTGCCATGGTTGCCGACCTGCAAAAGTTATTTTTCTCCCTCAGGTTCCAGGAACCCCCTTGGATACCAACATCCATGGATGTTCAAGTCTTTTATATAAAATTGGGTGGTATTTGCATGTAACCTACATTTGTCCTCCCATATACTTTAAATCATCTCCAGATTACTTCTTTTATATAAAATGGTACGGTATTTGGTATTTGCATATAACTTGCATTTATCCTCCCATATACTTTAAATCATCTCTGTATTACTTATAATACCAAATACAATGTTGAGACATGGCTTAATTTGTGTGGATTCATGTAGTAATTGGCAAGCAGTTTTGCATTTTAAAACTGTGGAATTATTTTTCCTGAATATTTTCGATCTGGCATTGGTTGAATCAGTGGACCTGAAGCCACAGATATGGAGGGTCAACTGGTATATGAAGATCAATTTCTGTTTTCCCTTTAATTTAATTTATTATTTATTTATTCATTTTTTTTGGAGACAGAGTCTCACTCTGTTGTCCAGGCTGGAGTGCAATGGCTCGATCTCAGCTCACTGCAGCCTCCGCTTCCTGGGTTCAAGAGATTCTCCTGCCTCAGCCTCTGAAGTAACTGGGATTACAGGCATCTGCCGCCATACCTGGCTAATTTTTGTATTTTTAGTAGAGATGGGTTTCACCATGTTGGCTAGGCTGGTCTCAAATTCCTGACCTCATATGATCCACCCACCTTGGCCTCCCAAAATGCTGGGATTACAGGTGTGAGCCACTTTGTCTGGCCCTTATTATTTATTTTTGAGACAGAGTTTCACTCTTGTTGCCCAGGCTGGAGTGCAGTGGTGAGATCTCAGCTCACTGCAACCTCTGCCTCCCAGGTTCAAGTGATTCTCCTGCCTTAGCCTCCCCAGTAGCTGGGATTACAGGTGTCTGCCACCACGCCCGGCTAAGTTTTTGTATTTTTAGTAGTGATGGGATTTCACCATATTGGCCAGGCTGTCTCAAACTCCTGACCTCAGGTGATCCACCCACCTCAGCCTCCCAAAGTGCTGGGATTACAGGTGTGAGCCACCACACCCGCCCTATTATTTATTTTGAGTCAGGGTCTTGCTCTGTTGCCTAGGCTGGAGTGCAGTGGCACAATCTTGGCTCATTGCAGACTCAACCTCCTGGGCTCAAGCAATCCTCCCACCTCAGCCTTCCAAGTAGCTGGGACTACAAGGGTGTGCTACCACTCTTGAAGATCTTTTTTGATTTTTTTGTAAAGATGAGGTCTCACTATGTTGCCCAGCCTGCTCAAACTCCTGGACTCAAGCCATCCTCCCATCTCAGCCTCCCAAAGTGGTAGAACTGCAGGCGTGAGCCACTGTGCCTGACTGGGATCAATCTCTAGAGTTTTTATTATTTTATTTGTTTGAGACAGAGTCTCACTCTGTCTCTCAGGCTGAAGTGCAGTGGCACAATCTCGGCTCACTGCAACCTCCGCCTCCTGGGTTCAAGAGATTCTCCTGTCTCAGCCTCCCGATTAGCTGGGATTACAGGTGTGCATCACCACACCCAGATAATTTTTGTATTTTTAGTAGACACAGGGTTTCACCATGTTGGCCAGGGTGGCTTGAACTCATGACCTCAGGTGATCTGCCTGCCTCGGCCTCCCAAAGTGCTGGGATTACAGGCGTGAGCCACTGTGCCCAGCCTCTCTAGACTTCATTTTGACCTATAGATCAATTTGTCTGTCTTTACATACTGTCTTGATTACCATAGCTCCTGGAAATATAGGCTAAATAAGTCAAAAAAGGGTCACCACCCTTAATAAGCTGCCAATTTGACAAGAGTCGTGGGAAGGGAAGGGGAAGAGGGAGGGGAGGGGAGGGAAGCCGTTTACCAGTATGGGGAAAACTGTGAGAGGAGCAAGTCTGGAGAAGAAAATCAGAGAATTAGGTCTCTTACTTTAAACTAAGTATGAGAGATTACTCCCCAAAGGATAGCAATTTTTCCTAAAGAGGAGCTAGATGGAGGACATGCTGAAGGTAAAGTCATCTTCTGAGTGTCAAGTCTAATGCACTTAGCATGGTGCCCGTGATGGTGGGTAGAGTGGGTGGATGAACCCCTCAGTGCATGGACCCTGCTTTCAAGGACAGATTGCGAGGAGGCTTAACTCACACAAATGAGCCAGAAAGAATATGAAGTCAAAGATCAGATTATGGGATACAGATTTCAAGTGCCACAGGATAGTAGCAGAGGGAAATGTGAGTGTCATCTGGAGTAGTCAAAGAAGGCTTCTAGAAGGCAGTGGGGACAGGAGCCATCTTCTCAGGATGGGAAATACTTAGACAGAGTGGAAAAGGGTCAAGATTGTGAGAATAAGTAGGTTCCATTTGGGGCACAGATAATCTATGCCTGACTGGAAGAGTTGCTGGGAGATTTTAAAAGAATTGGTTCACCGGGTGCGGTGGCTCACATCTGTAATCCCAGCACTTTGGGAGGCTGAGGCAGGTTAATCACCTGAGGTTGGGAGTTTGAGACCAGCCTGACCAACATGGCAAAACCCTGTCTCTACTAAAAATACAAAATTAGCCAGGTGTGGTGGTGTGTACCTGTAATCCCAGCTACTCGGGAGACTGAGGCAGGAAAATCACTTGAACCCAGGAGGTGGAGGTTGTGGAGAGCTGAATATCGTGCCATTTCACTCCAGCCTGGTGACAGAGCGAGATTCTGTCTCAAAAAAATAAATAAATAAAAATAAAAGAATCGGTTCTTGGCATATAGTAGGCACTTGATAACTGATAGCTAAGAATATTTCTTTGTTTCTTTCTTTTTTTTTTTTTTTGAGACAGAGTTTCACCTTGTCGCCCAGGCTGGAGTGCAGTGGTGTGATCTTGGCTCACTGCAACCTCTGCCTCCTGGGTTCAAATAATTCTCCTGCCTCAGCCTCCAGAGTAGCTGTGATTACAGGCGTGCACCACCACACTTAGCTAATTTTGTATTTATAGTAGAGATGGGGTTCCACCATGTTAGTCAGGCTGGTCTTGAACTCCTGACCTCAAGTGATTCACCCACCTTGGCCTCCCAAAGTGCTAGGATTATAGGCGTGAGCCACTGCGCCCAGCCACAATATTTCTTATATTAGGGAAATAGCTAGACATAAAACTGTGTAAAACTCTCCTGAATCCAGCCCCACCTTCCACATCCTTATGTCTCCCACTTCTTTGCTACCATTTCCCTTTTTTCTTTCCTGGGTTGTCCTCTAACACTTCTAGTAGAACACCTTCAAATATGACTTTCTAAGTTGTTTGAGGAGAAAAAGGGAATTGGGCTATGCTATTTCAACAAGTCCATCTAGATTTATGGGTTTTATTAATGTTATCCAAGTGGATACTACAGAGGTCCAGAAGAGGGCAATGTGACACTTGGACTTAAGAGTTTTTTCACAAATGTTTTGGAATTCACCCCATATTGTCTAATCCAGGATCTCAGAAAGGCAGGGCTGGAATGATCTGTAAACATCACAGGGTCCAACACTCTCACCTGTCAGTAAAGATTCTGAACCCAGAGAGCAGAAGGGACTGGCTCAAGGCCACAAAGGCATTTTGTGGGAAAGCTGAGACTGCAACCTTGTTTTGACCCTGAGTCTATATCATTCCATGACCTCACTTGGTTGTTCAATTTGGGGGAGTATCCCTCAGAAGCAGAGTTTTTCAAACTTGTGTTATTTACTGATAATTTTTTTTTAAGACGGAATCTTGCTCTGTCGCCAGGCTGGAGTGCAGTGGTGCTATCCTGGCAACCTCCGCCTCCTAGGTTCAAGCGATTTTCCTGCCTCAGCCTCCTGAATGGCTGAGACTACAGGTGCACACCACCATGCACAGCTAATTTTTGTATTTTAGTAGAGACAGGGTTTCACCATGTTGGCCAGGATGGTCTTGATTTCTTGAACTCGTGATCCGCCAAAGTGCTGGGATTATAGGTGTGAGCCACCGTGCTCTGCCTTACTGGTAACTTTTAAAGGAATAAAATCCTCATAACTCCTTGGTTGAGACCTATTTTATTATAAATAAATATAAACAAAATTTTACATTAAAGATACTAAAAAAGTACAAATATAAAACTCCGATTTAAATGTATTTTCCTAGCCAAGTTCTGTGGCTCACTCCTGTAATCCCAGTGCTTTGGGAGGCCAAGGTGGGCAGATCAGTTGAACCCAGGAATTCAAGACCAACATGGCAAAACCCTATCTGTACAAAAAAATACAAAAATCAGCCAGGTGTGGCAGGGCACATCTGTGGTCCCAGCTCCTTGGGAGGCTGAGGTGGGAGGATCTCTTGAGACCAGGAGGCACAGGTTGCAGTGAACCAAGATCATTCCACTGTACTCCAGTCTGAGTGACAGAGTGAGACCTTGTCTAAAAAATAATTAATTAATTAACTTTCCTTTCCTTAAAGCTTGTATACAAATAAAGCAAAACAAATTTTACAGAGTTAAGTACAAACAAAACTTCAAACTAATGAAATTTAGATTAACAGTATTACGTGAAAAGTATAGACGGTATTGTTTTGTCTAAGTTAATTTGCTACTCACAAGTAAATGTAATACTTTTTAAAACAATGACATACTTACTTGCATCACTTAGTTTCTTTAACATGACCATTCCTCAATCAAGATTTTTGGGCTGGGCATGATGGCTCATGCCTGTAATCCCAGCACTTTTGGAGGGCGAGCCGGGCGGATCACCTGAGGTTAGGAGTTCGAGACTAGCCTGGCCAACATGGGGAAACCCCGTCTCTACTAAAAATACAAAAACTAGCCCGGCATGGTGACGTTTGCCTGCAATCCCAGCTACTTGGGAGACTGAGGCAGGAGAATCACCTGAACCAGAGGTGGAAGTTGCAGTGAGCTGAGATTTTGCCATTGCACTACAGCCTGGGTGACAAGAGTGAAACTCCGTCTCAAAAAAAAAAAAAAAGATTTTTGAATTTAATTTGCATGAAGGTATAAATAATTTGAAATATTTTGATGTATCAGAAAACTAAAATCAGGAATATCTGTCATTGGTCCAGTGTACTTTATATCTACCTATCCAAACCTCTATAAACTATTCAAATAGACGTAGACAAGATAGATAAAATCTGTCTCTATTTATACATACTTATGAATATCAACCTGTATTTCTATCTTTTTTAAATTGTAGCCTTTTTTTTTTTTTTTGAGACAGAGTCTTGCTCTCTTGCCTGGGCTGGAGTGCAGTGGCCAGATCTCAGCTCACCACAACCTCCGCCTCCTGGGTTCAAGCGATTCTCCTGCCTCAGCCTCCCGAGTAGCTGGGACTACAGGCACCCACCACCATACCCGGCTAATTTTTTGTATTTTTAGTAGAGACAGGGTTTCACTATGTTGGTGAGGCTGGTCTCGAACTCCTGACCTCGTGATCCTCCTGCCTCAGCCTCCCAAAGTGCTGGGATTACACGCATGAGCCGCCGTGTCTGGCCGTCTTTTTTTTTTTTTTTTTTTTTAAAGAGTGAGGACCTCCTTTGAAATATCTCTATCTTTACCTATAGATAGACAAATATTGATTATATATAAACTTCAAGTTATAAAACTAATTAAACATGTTATAAAACATTCAAGCAACCCAGAAACAAATAGAGTTAAGAAAGGAAAACCCTCTTGCACAAACATTAGGTTGCCATAACAAAGCTCAAAACTATAAAGGCTTAAAGAAGATGGAATCTTATTTCTCTCACGTCATAACATACAAGGTAGCAATCCTGGGTTGATCTGGTGACTGTGCAGTGACAGGCGTAGGCTCCTTCTCTGTGGCTCTGCAATTCTCAGCACGTGGCTTCCATATTGATCGAAGGTGGCTGTTTCCATTTACCCCACTGTGTCCACATTCTAGCTAGCAAGAAGATGGGAAGAAGGAAGGGGAAGGAGGTCGTGCTTCTTTTTTTTAAGGTCACAATATAGAAGTCACATTTGTCACTTCTGCTCACAGCCCATGACCAGAACTCAGATACATGGCCAAACTTAACTAAAGCAAAAACTGGGAAATACAGTCCTCAGTTGAATGGCAATGTGCCCAGTTAAAACTTCTCTGTTATAGAACAGTGGTTTTCAAATTTGGGTGCACAACAGAATCACCTGGAAAATGGAAAACAAACAATTAGGCACCTCCCACTGCACCAGCTAATTAAATCACAATATTTGTAGGTGGGGCAGGGCCTAGACTTCTGCATTTTTTGAATGCTCCTTGGTGATTTTCACGCAGATCAAGGCTGAGAACCACTGCTATAGAAGAAAGAACAGATGAAGGGAGGATAACTAACAACCCCTACCACACTCATTTTCACTGCTCCCTAATTCTGTACCACACACTTCCTCCCCAATTGTTACCCACTAGTTCAATCTGCATTTTACCAGAGCTTTTTTTGTGCATGTACAAATGCACACTACGTACGTATGCACATGGCCTGTCCTGACACCCATTAGTTACTCCAGCGCTTCTATATGGGTGTGTCTTGGAACAGTAATATTACTAGAAGAGGCATAAGCCTCTGTATTTGCATGACACTTTACACTAATCAAAAAATATATTATTTTCTTGGCTGGGTACTGTGGACCTATAATCCCAGGACTTTGAGAGACTGAGGCAGGGGGATCACTTGAGGTCAGGAGTTCAACACCGGCCTGGGAGACATAGTGACACCCCATCTCCACAAAAAATAAAAAATTAGCTGGGCATGTTGGTGCAAGCCTGTTGTCTTAGCTAATCAGGAGGCTGAGTTGGGAGGATTGTTTGAGTCCAGGAGTTTGAGGCCGCAGTGAACCATGCTCTCATTACTGCAGTCCAGCCTGAGTGACAGAGTGAAACTCTATTTCTCTCTTTATCTATCTATCTGTATTTATAGATATATAATTTTCTTATCTGTGTCAAAGAATGAGGGCCAATAAAGAATTTGTGGTGGTGTGAGAGCTAAAGCCATCTCTTGGTTCAGCCCCTGGGTCTGTAAAAGCATTCATGTTTTAAAGCATAGGTCGGTAATTGTATATGAGAGCATACACTGCTACATACAAATTAACTGATCAGACCATAACTTTTCAATGTTTAAAACAGAATAAGCTTCCCTGTAAAAGCGGCACCCGTGTGACATTTTCACTTTAGTATTTCTCTCCTTCTTCACCCTCTCCTTTAACAGAACCTATACCAACCTCCTCGTAATCTTTCTCAGGGGCAGTCATGTCCTCACAGGCTCAGAAAACTCTCCACCCTCCCTTCCCTCACCTACGTGCCAGTGAACAGCTATGCACGCTTGGCATACATCAAGTCAAACTTGTGGTCCAGGCGAGTCCAGGCCTAAGCAATGGCTGTGGTACTGGTCAGCATGCACAGAGCTCTCTGTGTCTTGGTCGGGTCTCCACCAGTCACCCCAGTGGGAGGGGTGGTAGTTAATGCCAACCTTGAAGGCAGGGGGGCACCACATCACAAACTGGGCGGTACACTTGCTCTTGATGGTGGCAATGGCAGCACTGACATCTTTGGGAACCATGTTACCGTGGTACAAAAGGCAGCAAGCCATGTCTTTACCATGGCAAGGCTCACATTTCATCATCTGGTTGACAGGCTCAGAGCAAGCATTGGCAGTCTCTGTTACAGAAAGCTGTTTCATGGTAGGCTTTCTTAGCAGAGATGATGGGGCATATGTGTCCAGAGGGAAGTGGATGCAGGAATAGGACACCAGGTTGGTCTGGAATTCTGTCAGATCAACATTCAGGGCTCCATCAAATCTCAGGGAAGCAGTAGTGGAGGACACAATTTGACCTATCTTTGGGTGTTTGATATCAAGGTTTTATTACAGATGTCATAGATGGCCTCATTGTCTACCACGAAGACACAATCAGAGTGCTCCAGGGTATGGGTGGTGAGGATGGAGTTATAGGGCTCAACTACAGCTGTGGAAACCTGGGGCACTGAGTAAATTGAGAACTCCAGCTTGGACTTCTTGCCATAATCAACCGAAAGTTGTTTCGTGAGCAAGGAGGTGAACCCAGAACCAGTTCCTGCACCAAAGCTGTGGAAAACTAAGAAGCCCGAGAGAGCGGTGCACTGTCAGCCAGTTTACAAATTTGGTCCGACACGAGGTCAGTGATCTCCTGGCCAATGGTGTAGTGACTTCAGGCATAGTTACTGGCAGCATCTTCCTCATCTGTGACGAGATGCTCAGGGTGGAAGAGCTGGTGGTAGGTGCCAGTGCAAACTTCAATTACTGTGGGTTCCAGGTCTACAAACACTACCCTGGGCACAAGCTTGCCAGAGCCAGTCTTACTGAAGAAGGTGTTGAAAGAGTCATCTCCTCCTGAGTAGTCTTGTCACTTGGCATCTAGCTGTTAGGCTGGATGCCATGTTCCAGGCAGTAGGGCTCCCAGCAGGCATTGCCAATCTGAACACCAGCCTGGCCAATGTGATGGAGATGCACTCACACATGGTTGCTGCTTTGCAGCTGCCCAGCAGATGGTGGGGATGAGGAGGAGAGGTTGTTGCTTCTCATAGTGCGACTCTTAGGTGGTCGACGTAAGAGAATCTGCCTATTATTTTCTTTCCTTCTTCTAAGGCAAGAGTGACACTTAAAAAAATAATAATAATTTCCCTCTTATCCTTAACCACTGCCACCTCTCACTTGCCTCCAGTGCTGGGTAAATATTTAAAAATTATCAGATGGGTTGCTTATTCTGTGTGAAGGGATCAATTACCAGGTATGAGAGGCTCTTAATAAAGGTTTCAAATCCACTTAAAGATTTTATGATGATAAAACTAAGAGCTTTTGTTTCACAACACTCTTTTCCTTACCCATGACCATAGCCTTGCTACCTGTTACCATGATAGATTTTCTTGAATTTTGCTCAAATATAAAAGGTTTTTCTAACATCCCTTAAGGGCGTCACTCAAGTGTTCTCCGCTTCTTAGCACACTATATTAGAGCTGAAGAAAGTTACAAGGCAGCAAAAGAGCAGTTTCTGCTTTGACTTACAAATATTTTTAATTCCCTAAAAATAAACCATGAGCTGCAAATGGGCATGAGTGTTCCCGCACCGTTTCCTAAATTAGTTATTTCTGAGCAGATGAAGAATACATTTTGTTTTGCTGCTCAGGGCCACCTTCTTGTGATTCAATGCATGATTCCATTCAGTATCTTAATGTTGTTCCTTTTGTTTGGAGGCAGGTATAGGTCCTCAGAGAAGATGGGAAGATTTATGTTTTGGAAATGAATTATAAATGACATTAAAATTTTTACAGGGAAGGACCTGAGTTTCTGCAGTGTTTCTATTGGGCCATGACTTTATTCTCTTCCTCAGATGTTTGAAATTCATGGTATCACATGTTGTAATGTTTACTTAAATACACAGTTTTCACCTTCATAGAGCTAACAGTCAAGAAATCAAGGGCGACTGCCTTAACTCCAGATGGCCTTAGTTTTGGTTTTGGTTTTTGTATCTGTGAAAAGGGAAAGACAACACCTCACTTTACAGAGTTGTCATATGTCATTCATTCATTCAGTCAATCATACATGCATTTAATGAGCACTGTTGCCTGTTGTAAATGCCTAGCATTTTATTACAAATAACATATTTTTTGATGTGGCAATTTTTTTTTTGAGATGGAGTTTCCCTCTTCTTGCCCAGGCAGGAGTGCAATGGTGTGATATCAGCTCACTGCAACCTCTGCCTCCCGGGTTCAAGCAATTCCTGCCTCAGCCTCCCAAGTAGCTGGGATTACAGGCATGTGCCACAACAGCTGGCTAATTTTGTATTTTTAGTAGAGATGGGGTTTCTCCATGTTGGTCTCAAACTCCGGACCTGAGGTGATCCACCCACCTCGGCCTCCCAAAGTGCTGGGATTACAGGTGTGAGCCACCGTGCCTGGCTGATGTGGCAAATTTTAACAATTATTTAAAAAATTGTATTAGAAACAATGGTAGATATAGAAAAATGGGGTATAGAACATTACAACCCTCCATGTACTCACCACCTAGCAGAAAAAATTCCCAGCTCATGGTTAATCTTGTTTAAATTCTGTTGGCTGGGCATGGTGGCTCATGCCTATATTCCCAGCACTTTGGGAAGCCAAGGTGGGTGGATCAGCTGAGGTCAGGTGTTGAAAACCAGCCTGGCAAACATGGGGATGGGGATTTATTTTAATTATTTTGTTTTATTTTGACCCAGTCTTGCTCTGTCACCCAGGCTGGAGTGCAGTGGCGTGATCTCCGCTCACTGCAACCTTCGCCTCCTGGGTTCAAGCAATTCTCCTGCATCAGCCTCCCGAGTAGCAGGAATTACAGGCATCTGCCAACATACTCAGCCAATTTTTGTGTTTTTAGTAGAGACAGGGCGTCGTCATGTTGGCCAGGCTGGTCTCAAACTCCTGACTTCACGTGATTTGCCCACTTTGGCCTCCCAAAGCGCTGGGATTACAGGCGTGAGCCACTGTGCCTGGTCTCCTGATTATTTTAAAGCAAACACCAGACATATCATTTTATTTGACAATCATTTTTATGGATTTATCTTTGCTCCTATTCAAAGCCTGGTGAAACCTTATAACCATTTTAAATTGCATTTATAACATGTTTAATTTCCTTTTAAAAAAACTTTGATAATAAAAATGCTTTCAGAATACTAGTAATTCTTACAAATATAATGATTTAAACATATAGACAGGCCAAGCATGGTGGCTCACGCCTGTAATCCCAGCACTTTGGGAGGCTGAGGCAGGTGGATCACAAGGTCAGGAGTTTGAGACCAGCCTGGCCAATATGGTGATACAAAAATCAGCCAGGTGTGGTGGCATGCACCTGTAGTCTCAGCGACTCAGGAGACTGAGGCAAGAGAATCACTTGAACCTGGTCACAGTGAGCTGAGATTGCGCCACTGGACTCTAGCCTGGTAGACAGAGTGAGACTCTGTCTCAAAAACAAATAAACAAAAAAATAAATATAGACAAGGGTGAATCTTAAGCTCTTATAAATACATTTAATTCAATGCTATTTATTTATTTATTTTGAGATGGATTCTTGCACTGTCACACGGGCTGGAGTGCAATGGCGCCATCTCAGCACACTGCAACCTCCACCTCCCAGGTTCAAGTGATTTTCCTGCTTCAGCCTCCCGAGTAGCTGGGCCTACAGGCATGTGCCACCATGCCCAGCTAATTTTTGTATAGTAGTAGAGACCAGGTTTCACCATGTTGGCCAGGATGGTCTCGATCTCTTGACCTCGTGATCTGCCCGCCTCAGCCTCCCAAAGTGCTGGGATTACAGGTGTGAGCCACTGTGTCCAGCCACATTTCTGTTTTTAACATGAAATCTTCCCAGGGTTAAAAGATACTCAGTCGTTAAGCTACTACTGTGTCATCTCAGACCCCACAGATGGGTAGCTCCCTCCTCATCTGCTGCATTGGTAGATTAAACTCAAACTATTTCTTCTGTTTCATTCTATATTGAATTATTTTCATAATTTCCCTGTTGGGATCCAAATTCTTACAGATATTTGACAGCTTTGTCCACCTCTGAGGTTAGAGTAATAAGAAAAATGTCAATGATAAAAATGTATTTAGTAAGGATGAATTAGATGGTTACATAAACTGGGGAACACCGAGTTAAACAGACATTTATTTGAGTGTGTGTGGTTTTAAAATGACAAAACTGAAAGGTACTAATGCAAATATCTAAGAGGAGTATAATGTGTAGCAGTTCCAGATGTATTTGACTATGTACCTATGAACTGTTCCTTCCCCTCTTCCTTTTGGATAATTCTCCCATGAAACCTAGAACAGAGCCTATAAATTGCCAACCTGGAGGCCAAATCCGGCCTGACACTTCAGTTTCACTTGGCCAGTGTTTTAAAAATATTTAATCCATCCTTTAAAAATTGAGAGTTGAAGGGCATGGTTGCTCCTGCCTGTAATCCCAGCTACTTTGGGAGGCCAAGGTGGGTGGATTACTTGAGCCCAGGAGTTGCAGACCAGCCTGGGCAACATGGCAAAACCCTGTCTTTACAAATAATACAAACATTAACTGGGCACAGTGGTGTGTACCAGTAGTCCTAGTTACTCAGGAGGCTGAGGTGGGAAAATCACCTGAGCCCTGGGGTGTCAAGTCTGCAGTGAGCTGTGATTGCCCCACTGCACTCCAGCTTGGGTGACAGAGTGAAATCCTGTGTCAAACAAAAACCAAAAAACAAAACAAAATAAAAACACTAAAAAACATAAACATTAAAAAAAAATTGAGTTGCCAGGCATGGTGAGTGGATTGCATCTGTAATCCCAGCTACAGGGAGGCTGAGGCAGAAGAATTTCTTGAGGCCAAGAGTTCAAGACCAGCCCGGGCAACATAGTGAGACCCTGCCTCTAAATTAAAAAAAACACACACACAAAAAGCCAAAAAAACAAAAAAATAAAAAATTGAGAGAGTTTACCAAAAAAATCTTGATTGCCAGTTTCTTTTCAAAAATTAAAAGAACTGGCAAAAGTAAACCTGCATTCTGGCATACCTGCCCTGGTTGGAGCTGAGGAAGGGCTGCCTCACCACGCCAGGCATAGGCACTATACTAGATAGAACTCCTGCACTGTCCTCCTAGGCATTTGAGTCTGAGGCATTGATGGCAAAGGAAACTCAATTGTGTTAGAAGTATATATGGGAGGAGCTGATGGAAACCCATCAGACTGGATGGACTGTTCCTGGATGCTGGGTGTGAACTGGATCAGGGTAGACCTGGGCTGAGTGGCCTCCCTCTGAGACCAAGTAGGAGAGAGGTGGTGTCACAGAGCAGGACTGCTGTTCTAGGAATCAACCCGCACTCACTACTTTTCTATTTGCTTTGGAATTTCTCCACTGTACCTCATGGCAATCTTGACATGTGTGTTGAGAAATAAAGAGCTGAGCTAAAAGCTAAGATGGTGGAAATGATTTCTAAATGGTAAAATAGATTTTCAAATGAGATGAATTTGCTAATTATTCTCCTTGAGGGTGTACCTGCCCGAGAAGAATTGTAACTAGGGACTGGCTGTCACTGAATCTTGATGCCACACATAGAGAAAACCCAGCTTTTTCTTTAAGCAAACCAATCCTGGCCTTGTCAACCAATGAAGAGGTTGCCTGGGAGGCTTGCCCAGAAGTTTTATAAGTTAAACTCAGAAAGAGAGAACAAAGGTGAGATGGTTTTCATTGACGTTATTTTCACAGTGAGTTACACGTCAAGGAACCGAATAACCAAATAAGCTCTGTTTTCTTTGATCTTATTTAATGCATTGCTACATAGCAACAGCAGGCTAATAATTAAGGAACATTCTGCCTCCTTCAGAGACTTTGATCTGCAGTGATATGACTCTATATTTCTGTCTGGTTGAGTTTCTAAGCTCTCATTAATGTCCATAAAAATTGGTCAAAATCAAAAGGGCAAAAGGCAAAAGAACAACAACCAAAAACTCACTTACATCTGAAATTTCATTTTCAATTAGGTATGTGATCACTTTCATTATTTGCTTAGTTTTCAACATGATGAAGCTTGGTGTTTTGGACTCTACTAGAAAGTAGTCAAAAACATGTGCTATTTAGAGCAACCCCACAACCTGTGCTCAGAACTCCTATTTCTAGATTTCTAAGAAAAATCTCAAGGAAAAAAACTGTGCAAAATAAAAATAAGTATTTAAATACCCGTAGATACACACACCCAAACTTTTCTTTTAGATTTTTCCTTCTACTTTTTAAATTCTACTAGAAGTCATGAGAATTCAGAGTTTTTCTCACTATGCTATTTTTTAATTTCTGAGATTTGCTGGCAATTCAGGTACAATAGAAACCATATGTTTTGCTTTACTGGGAGCATAATAGTGTAAGTGGAAATTCTTTTTGTTTTTTTTTTTGCTCCCTTCCCTGGAAATACTAATAATTAGATGTTAGACTTTCTGAATTGATTACCCAGTTTTTGTGTCTTCTATATTGCTTATCTCTTCTAGATTTTTCTTTCACAATTCTTCAATTGAATTCTTTAATTTCCAGGATAGCTCTTTCTTGTTGTGTGAATTGTCTTTAAAAATTTTTTTTGTTTGTTTTTTTGAGACAGAGTCTCGCTCTGTTGCCCAGGCTGGGGTATGGTGGTGTGATCTCGGCTCACTGCAACCTCCGCCTCCCACATTCAAGTAATTCTCTGCCTCAGCCTCCCAAGTAGCTGGGATTACAGGCACCTGCCACCATGCCGAACTAATTTTTGTATTTTTAGTAGAGATGGGGTTTCACCATGTTGGCCAGGCTGGTCTTGAACTCCTGACCTCATGATCCACCTGCCTCGGCCTCCCAAAGTGTTGGGATTACAGGCGTGAGCCACCGGTACCCAGCCTTTTTTTTTTTTTTTTTTTTTTTTTGCATTTTGTTCTGGTTTTATGGATTCAATACCTTCTTTTGTCTTCTGCTTCCTCATGGTGCTCTGTTTCCTTCAAGTTCCTTTTACTTACAGAGGTTGTTGTTTAGGTTGAGCATGGTTTCTTTCTCTGATTTTGGAGCCTTTCCTCAGGTGCCTCCATGCTTCTTAACTGAACATTCATTCATTCATTCATTCTAAGCTGAAGGCACTGAAACCTGGTTGGAAGTTCCCTGCGAGTGCATGAAACTGGCACCTGGAGGATTGTGCTGTAGATGGCTGGGTGGCTTTTCTGATGGAGAACTTTCAAATGTAGGTTTCAGAAGGTCTTTTCTCTTGAGCTAGTCTATTCAAAAGAGGAATAGCCAACCTAGAGGTTTATATGCTTGTTTTCCTCCATTCTGGAAACAGAGTGCAGGGAGAAGAAGGGAATGAGGGATTCACAACTCAGACTTTTAGCTAATCCTCTCTCCTGTGCCTTGTGTTCCTGAGCTAGGGGTGGGGAAGAGAAAGTAACAACCTATCTTTGAGGAGGGAAAGGCTGGTGCAGTGGGTGGGGTGGGGGCAGGGGGTGGGTCTCACTGCTCTACCTTCAAACAATTTCCATGATTTTCATCCTGCTTTATTCCTCCAACCTTTGAGGTACTTGATTTCTTATAGTTTGAAGTCATTTTTGAGCACTCAGAAAGGTGAATCTCATTGGCATGACCTTATGTAGGAATAGGAATTTAGGTTGCAGTTTTCTTCACTGTCTTTGCCAGGTTCCTTACCACTAATTTTCTTTCCATCTCCCAAAAATGTATTGACATTTCTCAGCTGCTATCTCCTTTCTTATTCTTTTTTTTTTTTTTTTTTTTTTTGAGATGGAGTTTTGCACTTGTTACTCAGGCTGGAGTGCAATGGAACAATTTGGCTTACTACAACCTCTGCCTCCCGGGTTCAATTGATTCTCCTGCTCAGCCTCCCAAGTAGCTGGGATTACAGGCATGCACTACACTCTCGTCTAATTTTTTGCATTTTCAGTAGAGACAGTTTTGTCATGTTGGTCAGGCTGATCTTGAACTCCTGACATCAGGTGAACCTCTTGCCTTAGCCTCCCAAAGTGCTGGCATTACAGGCGTGAGCCACGGTGCCTGGTGCCCTCCTGGTGCTTATGTAGTTGTGGTCCAAGTATGTCAGTGACAAGGACAGCACAGTAATGAGGACACAGAACCAGCAAGTTCTTCACAGAGTCTGTTAGAACACAAAGTGTTCAAGCATTGCCTTCTTTTTTTTTTTTTTTTTTTTTTTTTTTTTTTTGTTTGATGGTGTTTTTGTTTTTTGGCCAGGGGGGTTTGGAAATGGATGGTGTTTGGTGACAGGAAACAACAAAACCGTGGTTGAAGTTATTGTC
>CAUYLG010055847.1:0-24926 GCA_963573385.1 Cacajao melanocephalus | reverse complement strand
AGGTTTTTAATTCCCATTTTTAGACTGCATTCTAGCCTGGGCAATAGAACAAGAATCCTGTTCTCTCTCCCTCTTTCTCTTCCTCTTTCTTTCTCTCTTACATTCTTTTTTTTCCTTTCTTTCACTCTTTCTTTCTTTCTTTTCTCTCTTTCTTTCTTTCAAAAAAAAAAAAAGATTTAGTTGTGTCCAGAGTGAAATATAAAATAATTTAATACTGTCTCTGAATTTTAATAACATAGTGTACTATTTGTTCCCTAAAAATGTGAGAAAAATATTCCAGAAAGTTAGATCCTTGGATAAGTTTTCTATTAAGAGTATAAAAAAATTAACTTTGTAAGAATTTTAAAAATAGTGAACTATTAAAAAATTAAACACAAAGAAAATTGCAGCTGAATTTTGCACATGAACAGGATTTATTAGCAAATAAAACATTATGCATATATAATAATTATGGGAATCCTCCTGCATTTGCGGGGGACTTACTATGTACCCACTATTGCAGTAGTTTTGCTGGTATACTTTCCCTTCCATTTTGCATTGGGAGCTTGGTCTTGTTAGTGTGTCTGCATTCTTCTACTCTTTGCCTTTTATTCCCTAGTCAGTTTACCTAGATGCTTTCTATGGCCTGAGGATGTTGAGGTAGTAGCATCTCTGTGCCTGGGGCACACAGATTACAGGGTTAACACTTGATATCTTGTTTACATCTTGGATTTCAGGGTCAACTTTTCAAGTTTTTATGGACTATGACCAGCTGAATCAAAATACTAAGAACATTTGCATATTTAATAACAATAATCCTGTTTAAGAAAAAAGTCACTGATAGACTCTAGGGTTGTAAATTTAGTA
The DNA here is from genome assembly GCA_963573385.1 of Cacajao melanocephalus. Taxonomy (NCBI): domain Eukaryota; kingdom Metazoa; phylum Chordata; class Mammalia; order Primates; family Pitheciidae; genus Cacajao; species Cacajao melanocephalus. Next base: position 24,080 of record CAUYLG010055847.1, on the reverse strand, counting down.
GCAATTATTTTTATTTATCATAATATGTAAAGTTTGTAGTTCACTTATCCATCAAACATTGACTTATTATATCTATGTGCCAGATACGGTGTTGGACCATGGGAACACAAAAATGTGTCCTAATAGACGTGGTTTCTGTCATCACAGAGCTCAATGTTGGGGGTGGTGGGAGAGGATAAGAAACAGGGAGAGAGACATAACCAAGTAACGACACACACTAATACAAAGTTGCATCTCTGATAAATACCTGAAGGAGTAATCCACGTGCTTTCAGAGTTCTAATTGTAGGATGTAGCAGACAGAGGAAAGGATGCTCTGAGGAAATGATTTTTGAGCTAAGATCCAAGGAATGATTCAGAATTAAGTGTCAAAAATGTGGGATGAATCCAGGGAGAACATGTGCAAAGGTCCTACAGCATGAGAGATAGTGGCAAGAAGAAGGATTTAGAGGAGGCTGGAGTAAATAGCAAAGAAACAGGTTGGAACAACATGATCCTGGGATGTTAGGTGAAATCCAGATTGCAGATCTTCATACTTCACATAAAAACATTTTGTTTTGTCTTAAAAATAATGGGTCTTACAATGGAAGGGTTTTAATTAGAGATGGGAGGGTGACACAGTTAGATGTAATTGTTTCCATAATCATGTTTGAGAGAGACCAGAGTGGAGGCAGGTAGACCTGCAGTAATTTAACATAGTTGTCTAGTTGAAAGGTGATAGCAGGTTTTACATCTGATTCCTTAAAAGATCTACACTTCTTAGGCACAAATACGAAATGAAGTAGTTTTATTTTCTCACGTTAATTCTTTCAAGTAAACCTTGTCAGATCTCGTGTTCCCATCCCTTAGTGACATCTGAACAGATCCATACCTATTGCACATGTTTAATCATTTAGTCCAGCTCACGCTGAGCCCATTTAAAACTTCAGTCTCATGTTCATATTCAGATGCTCTTCTCTTCCTCTCAATCTCATCCAGCTTTGGCCTAAAGAACTTTTTTTTTTTTTTTTTTTTTGAGACGGAGTTTCGCTCTTGTTACCCAAGCTAGAGTGCAATGGCGCAATCTCGGCTCACTGCAACCTCCGCCTCCTGGGTTCAAGCAATTCTCCTGCCTCAGCCTCCCGGGTAGCTGGGACTACAGGCGCGCACCACCATGCCCAGCTATTTTTTTCGTATTTTCAGTAGAGACGGGGTTTCACCATGTTGATCAGGATGGTCTCGATCTCTTGACCTCTTGATCCACCCGCCTCGGCCTCCCAAAGTGCTGGGATTATAGGCGTGAGCCACCGCGCCCTGCCAAGAACTTTCTAATAATGACAACGTGCTATCTGGGCTTCCATACCTTCTCCCCATTCCGTTAGCCATTTCTCCTTGGGTATGTTGAGAACCTGGAGAAGAGATAAAGGGAAAGGGGTCAGATGCTTTTTCTCTTAGTGATGATGACAATATCATCCTCTATTGACCATCGTTTCTCTGGTGAATTCCAATGTGCTGTAAGTGTCCCCTTTGGGGCAGCTCCCTAAATGCCACCATCTTCCATGGATTGCATGTGGGTTCTTTCCACAGCACATAGGATACCGCTTTGCCGCCTCGTTGCTCCACTGCCCTTGCTCCCATCTCTCATGACCCACTTGTACCTTCTTACTGCTGGCTCTTCCTTGCTTAGCAGCCAGCCATCCTGCATAAGGTGTGGGTGAGAGGACTCCCACCCAAGGAACTTTCACAGTGTTTACTGGATCCATGGGACACTTACTCATCCTTGACCAAGCAAAGGGAGGAAATCAGGATGTTTCTGGGCTGCCTCTCTAAATTGACATCTCTTTTTCAGTTCTTTCTTTTCTTCATTTAAATAGTCACAAGTATATTGTGACTACTTAAGTATATATAAACTATATAAACAAATCTACCAGAGAAAGAGAAGCCATCTTCCAGTCTCTATAAGATTTTTTCTTGGAGCCCACTTCACCTGAATTTATGGGAGTAGGGATGGTGTCAGTGGGGTGATTAGTGCATCACAAAACTCCAGACCTCTGCTGTAACCATAACTTCTAAGATTCTCCTTGAGTCCCTTCCTTCCTCATCGTCATCTTCTGATGTAGAATGGAGGGAGATGGTGGGATGATAGCTATAAGTTTCAGCTGGTTTGGATATTTAGTAAATCCCAAGGATGTATCTGGTCCCCAAATGCTTTCTGGGGTGTTTAGCATGTGAAGTAATTTTTAATTTATATCCCCAACTCTGGTCCCTGCTTTAATCTAGTATGTCAAAAAGCAACTTATTCAGAATCCCATATGGTTTGGACCTGTAGTGATGTTAAAGGATATGGATATGCTGGGCTAGTCCAGAAAAATACCTGAGAAAACACATTATGGCTGGGTGCAGTGGCTCATGCCTGTAATCCCAGCACTTAGGGAGGCCAAGGCAGGTGGATGACCTGAGGTCAGGAGTTCGAGACCAGCCTGACCAATATGGTAAAACCTTGTCTCTATTAAAAGTACAAAAACTAGCCAGGTGTAATGGTGCACGCCTGTAGTCCCAGCTGAGACAGGAGAATTGCTTGAACCTGGGAGATGGAGGTTGCAGTGAGCTGAGATCACACCACTGCACTCCAGTCTGGGTGACAGAGCAACACTCTGTCTCAAAACAAAACAAAGCAAAACAAAATACCACATGTTACTTGGTGATAGATTGAATATGGAAGGTGAGGAAGAAGAAGGAAACAGGGTGACTGTTAAGTGTCTCTTTTATACTCTACATACCCAGTGGATGCTGGTACAATGGAAGACACTGAAGAGGCCCAAGGTTCCCTGTAATCCCATCCTACCCTGTGGGAAGAGGGAGAAACACGATGGCATGATGTGTGTTCAGCTTGGACATTTTGAGAAGACATTGAATAGGCAAGGCTGAAACTCAGAGGAATTATTTGGGCTGAAGATACACACCTGTGAGTTCTTTTTTATTGGTGATAATTGAAGCTATAAGTATGGATGGCATTACCAGAGAGAGTTTATAGTGAGAAGAATGCAATGTACACACACACACATGTGAAAGTGAATGTGTGTGCGTGTGTAGACTATGAATATAGACAGTATGTATACTATGTGTGTGTGTACACTGTGAATATAGACACAGAAACACACCAGAAATTAGATTAATTTTTAAAGGTTTGTAGACTTATTGTCATTATGTGTAGTCACATACTCTCTCTATTTCTATGTATCTATGAAATATGATATGGTTTATCCTACAGTCCCAAAAAACTAATTGGTGAGCCCACTAGATGCTTCTAGATCCAAAAGGTATATAATTTCCTTTGACAACAAACACAACTTAAGCATTTTTGAATACAGCATTCGGACAGGAATGAGGGAGTAGGGAATAGAGACTAGTCTCTTACAAAATATGGTTGGATTATAAATTCATGTTTTCTGGGGTTGTAAACTGCATATTTTGGGAGGAGGCACTTGCACCTATCTTAGGACAGAGGCCCTGGTGGGAACAGCACTGTGCCAGGCTCAGGGTGTGGTTGTATCCAGACATAATGACCCCTCCAGGAGGGAGGACCCCGTGACCGAGAGTGAGAAGCAGAGGCTGCAGCTGCAGCAGGTGGGATTTTGAACAAGACTAGGGACTCTGCTGGTGAACTTGGGGTGGATGATTCAGGGATTTTGATAGAAATGGTTCAAAACTGAGAATGGTTTTGTTTTATTTTGCCATTATTAGTACACATTTTTCTCCTAAAATAATGATTTTAAAAATTAGGGTGGAATCTCTGAAATCACCTGTTGAAGCTGTAAGAAGAGATGTAACAATAAATAATAATGGCAGCAATGCACACAATTAACGTTGTTTGTTCACATCTTCCCTCATACTAAGTGGAAGCTTCCCTTTTGGTGCTTGGAGAATGGAGGCTGAACCTGCCTCTCTCAGATGCCTCCCAGATGGCTGTGACTGTTGCATGTCTCAGCTCACGTGACAGCAGGTTAGAGAGTCAGCCGTGCAGCTCCACCTGTGATCTATTCAGAGACTGGAAGCTGTTTACACACTAAAATGTAAATCCAAAATGCTCTAAGCACAGTCAGGTAATGGGAACTTTACTTTGAAAACCTGGCCTGTCCAGAGAATGTGTCCTGATAGATTATTAATAATCCTCTCTTACTTTGGGAAAGAAACATCTGATGTTAATTTAATTGGTATTGTCTACAGTTATTTGAGGCTGTAAGAAAGCAGTACATTTTACTTAAGAGCACAATTGCATTATAATTGGCATGTTTGGGGTGATTTTAGGACTTTTAGAACATGGCTAACTTTGTAATAAAAAATAGTTATTTGCTCTAGTGATTTTCACACTATTTTTCATGAAGACAAGATTTTCAAAGAGGTCAATTAAATATTTTGCCTAAAATATACCAACTAATGGAAGAGATTTAGATTTATTTTTAAACCTTTGAGCTTGCTTTTTTTTTTTTTTTTTTTGGTCTTTTACATTGTTAATAAAATAATTTGATTTGATTTTGGCATGCAATAGTCTCATTAAGAGCAGTTATCCTCTTAAAATTAGTTTTATTATATGGCTTAATTTTTCTGGCTCCTAATTTATTCAGTCATGAGAAAGTCTCTGCTATTACAAAGATCCTTAAATGTCCAACGAGGAGATGTGGGGAAGACTGTGCCAAAGTCTCAATGGGGTAGCTTCTCCTGTGTGACAGTTTTCCAGGAAGCTTTGGTTGCTAATGTGGCCAAAAAAAGTGTGAATTGCCAACGATCCTCCATTATTGTTCAGATATGTTTCCTAGAATAGAAATGGGGGGGTCCTTCTGGCTTTCTGCATATGCAAAGGCCAGGGGTGAAGAAAGTATGCTACATTTGCAGAAATGTACATAGCTTAGTATAGTGGGGTGTAGAGGTAAGCAGAGAAAGAGAAAATATTATTTTGCATAAGGCAGCATTTTCCATGCTACATTCTGTGAACTCTGGCAACCCTCCACAAGCATGAAGGTGTTTCCCAGGAAGCAGAGGGAGACACTCCACAGAGAACAACACCCTGGCACATCAGCACTAACAAAGCGGTTCTTTTTCTTAACCTCCATGTTCATATTTGAGGGCTATGACATAGCATAATTTAAAAACACTGCTTGCATGAATTTGAAAATCTGTGCATGTGAGACAAGTAGAAGGTTTGAGGATTTTGGTGAATTATCTTTTGGTGATTTTTTAAAAAGAATAAATGGAATATTTTATGAAAGCATAATCTAAAATATTAATTATTGATATTTGAGATATTCTGTAAGGCAAATGGGTGCTGCTTGTCACTCATACTGATTGATCATGAACAAGTTGTAGGTGTCCAGAGACACTGATTCCTTCTTTTCTCAGGAAAGGCCAGGTGGGGCCTGGGGCAGCTCCAGCTGCCAATATCCTGGTTGCTTTCATTCTTACGCTGTATGAATATTGTCCCTTTCTCTGAATGTCATAATGTGAAATGGATGGGAAGTGCTGTGTGAGGTCCTTTTCTTAATTTTATCACCAGTATGTTTCCCTACTGTCTGTGGAATTTTGATCTGCAGATGTCAATGTGTCTTTTACTAAAGGGAGATTGTATCTTCTCTCACTACAGGAATTCAGCCAGCATTTTTGAAATATAAACACCTTAGCAAACCATTATGAAATATTTGATGATCAGTTATTTCTGTTTCATGAAGCCTTAGGGAAAAATAGCATCATATGATTACTGAGCAGACACTATATGCCAGGCACCGTGATAATCTGTGGGATTGGTCTATTATTTGCCATTAGAAGACACGCAAGTCACTGTAATGAGCAGGTTTAAATTCTAGCACCACCACTCACCAGCTGCGACAAGTTACTTAACATCTCTGTTCCTCAGTTGTAATCCTAACCTATGTAATCATAGGATGTGCCTCATTAGTTAGCTCATCAAAATGAACAACCCTATTAGTTGCTTGATAAAATAAGTCATCTATGTGTGGTGGTGTGAGGATTATTATGTATGTGGTGTTTAGAAAAGTGTCAGCCATGTGGTAAGTGCTATAAAAATATTAGCTATTATATTTATCTTCAGGGATTCCCAAGGTAAGTGGAGGGCATGGTCATCAAGGTGTCCCTGCCTGGGTAAGGATTCAAACATTCAGTGGATATGTCTGAACTGATTCCCTGCATCTGAGATTCCTATGGTGCAGCCCCCAAGATGTTGTCTTAAGCAGAATTTTCCTGTGTGTTATTTCACCTCCCCTGATTTCTGAGCCTTTTATGAGCCTATTACGGGGTTACTCTCCAGGTTTTGAGCAATCCAATAGCCTTCCAATACATTCCTTTCTGTTTAATTTAGTCTGAGTTGGTCTCTGGTGTTTGTAAACAAAAACTCTGACTAGTACATTTCCATTTGGATATTTAAGAAAAAGAGGCTCAGAAGGATTACAAGTCTTACTCAAGTTCTTGAAACTAGTGAAGAATAAAGAAAGAATTCAGCATGCATTATCCCTACTGCAATACCCTGAGCTCCACTTACTAGAATAAATCCTTTGAAATACTTCCTTTAAAATGACAGAATTTTGTTAAGTTTTCTGTGAAAAGTTCAATCAATATATTTATTTAGTGAATGATTAAATAGGGTTATTGGATATTTAAAAGAAGGTTTTGTTTTGTTTTGTTTCCAGCAATGTGAGGCAACTACCGCTTGAATTCTAAGATATTTATTGAAACTTCATTTTGTGGCACTTTTGTTGATAAATGCTCTGCCCAATACTATTATGATCTTGATGTCTCTGTCTCTTGTTCTGGGTATCCTCTGTTGTCTAAAGCTCAGTGTAAAAAGGTAAACTTTGAGATAGATTGTAATGTGTGCAATAAGTATTAGGTGATGAAGTGTGAATTACAGTGTTTTACAATATTAATTTAGTTAATCAGTAAAAGTGAACTCTAGCTTAGTTAATGTAGGTACTAGAGAAATTAGTTTCCGGAATGGAAGAATGCTTTGGAAAGTCCCTTTAGAGAATGACGAATGCTATGAATTTAAATTGACCAGGTTTCTGTCTGTGTGATATTTCCTTAATCTAAACTATCCCATATACAACTACCACAGTTTGATATCAATTCATGAGCCCCAGGGGGGTGTTACTGCAATCTCTTCAGAATTATATGGTGTCTTATAGAAATGATTTGGTCTATGGCAGTCTCATGCTGTGGTATTTAGGTTTTGATGATGATTACGGGGTCACAAAAGCAGTTTGACACAAAAAATGCCAAAACCAAACCATAATTCTGGGGTAAAAGTAGGAATTGGAATTGGGTTATTAAACCAGAGATAGGTCTTGAGACAAGGCCAGGTTGAATATGATGTTAAAATAAAGAAGGCCACAATCTATGTCAAGAAAGGATGAAAAGCGTGAAAGATCAGATACAGGAGGAATTAGGGAGATGAGTAGTGGACAGCCATTGAGAAGAGGCAGCGAGCCTTGTGTCTGGGCTGTTTAAATGACTGCTGCTCAAAATGGTGATTCTCTACCTTGGGGCACACATAACTCCTCCGTGACAATACATGTGGGATTTTGGCTGGGAGTTTCTGGGTAAATGGATCTGACCTTTTCATATTCTTAAGGACTGTGTAGGCAACCCAATGATGCTTGTAGCAATTGAGAAAGTAATGGCTCATGACATCTAAACATTGGAAGTCTAGCCGCTAGTCGGAGAAAATAATTCTCTCTTCCGCTAATCTCCAGCTTTAGTATTTTCAATCAATTTATGTACAAGATAAAAATGAAATAAAACAGAAAGATTTTTCTTTTATTTATTTACTTTTTTGAGACAGAGTCTCACTCTGTTGTCCAGGCTGGAGTGCAGTGGCACCATCTCGGCTCACTGCAATCTCTGCCTCCTGGGTTCAAGCAATTCTCCTGCCTTAGCCTCCCATGTAGCTGGGATTAGAGGCATGTGCCATCACACCTGGCTAATTTTTGTATTTTTAGTAGAGATGGGGTTTTACCATATTGGCCAGACTGGTCTTGAACTCCTGATCTCAAGTGATCCAACTGCCTTGGGCTCCCAATGCTAGGATTATAGGTGTGAGCCACTGCACCCAGCCAGGAAGATTTATTAGAATAGAAAAACAATAGTCCCCTGTATACCTTTGACATTTCCAGTTCCATTTTCCAGAGAAAACTAATATAAATAATTTGTAATTTTTTTTGTTCTGGTAATTTACTCATATTATTTGATTTGCTAATTTATCTATTTGCTTATATTCAAAAGAATAGGATTTAGCCTACCCTATGCTCCCCTCTCCTCTTATTATACTTTTTGATAAGGCTTTTCTTTAGCCACACTAAGTAATAGACTCCATTTCTTATTCCATCAGATTTAAGCAATATCACTTGAGACCCTCAACGATCTTGAAGGATGATGCTACCAGTGATTCTATCATCGTCATTGCTTCTGCTTCTCCCACCTCTCCCACCTTATATCAACTCTGCCTTTACTTTTACATTCTCAGGGTTATCATATTTGTACTAAATTCTGCAACCACAAGAAATATTTCATCCATGCTCATAGGCTGAATCCAAAAAAGTTAAAACTGTACTATTTAGTCTGTTCCATGGGTTCTCTTGGAGGTTTCTTTTTCTTTTATTTTTAGGGCTATTGTTTTTCTTCATGTGCCTGGTTATCTTTCGTTGTTCATTCATGTCTAAGATTCAGGACTTGGTCCAATTTGAAGGAAGCTAGTCTGGGTTACTCTCCCAATGTTGTGTGTGTAGGGTGTTTTCCCACTAGGTCTTCTCAATGAATAGGAAATATTACTGTGATTTCTGTGTCTGGGAAAGGGCTTGTCAATGGCAAGCTTTACTTGAGGCTGAGCAGGAAAGGAGCTGGTTTTTAGACTGGGACCTCCAACCTGCCAGAATGAGAAAGGCTTTCCTGGAGCTCCAGAAATCTTCCCATCAGCTCTTCATTTCCACAGTTATTTGGTAAAATTATTTGGAGTTCTCAGGTGTTTGCCAGGGTAAAACCTGGACTGCCTTGGGAGTGTGAAACGAAGGAGATTTCAAGCTTAAGCACTAGTTCTTAAGGTTTCTATATCATGCTCCCTTTTTTCTCATGTCATCCTTTATGCTTGCTAATCTGTGTCTGGAGCCTCTCTGGTCTCTACCTTAAAGATAAAATCTCTCCTTTGATGTCATATTCCTGTGCATATTTTGCAATGCTGTTTTTAATCTGTCTACAGGCTTTTACTCTGTTTCTGTCTTTCAGACATTTGTTAAAAACCTCTTGTCTTAGAATGGACCATTCTCTCTGATGTAATAAGCTTGTTTATGTATTATTATTTTATTGGGGACATTGGAAGTAATGGAGACAAACATCTACTCTTTAAGTCTGCATTCCTGATGAGACTTGCTCAGACTTGATCAGACTCGATCTGAAAACTAACAATGACTTTTTGACACCTCTTTGGGAAGATTTTACAAATTCTTCTAAAATTAAAGGTAAAAGAAATTAACTTGCTATATTTATAATTCTTTGAAATATGCATGAAGCTACTTACATTTTTAATATTATTCATCAAGGACATAGAGCTAGATCCTAATCTGATATAATTGAGGCATCAGTTTTCTCTGTCAAGTGAATCCCTGAACGTTTCCTGGAAAATGAGTGAAAGATAGACGTCTAAACCCTATAGCAAATTCTGACATCTTCCATGATGACTGAGGTTGTTTTTGTTTGCCTAATACGTTTTGTCCAGGGGGAAGAAGAATAATTAGGAAAAAATCCACAAGGAAACTTTTACTGGAAGTCTTTAAGACTCGGCTTCTTTTGTTTCATTTCTTTGCTGATTGATTTTGAAATTTCAATATGCCTCAGAGAAGAGTCAGATGTCCATGAATTGAGAATAGAGTTGAGGCATTTCAGTTTACATGGTGAGGATGAGAGAACCCGGCTTAATCAATAAAAGGATTAAAATCAGCATGAGATAAAAGCTTTCTAACAAATGGAAATTAGGGAAGGACTCTTAGATGCAACACAAAATGGAAGCTTAGGAATGTAGCATTATTGAACACTCTAGCTGCAGATTTCATGTTTCCAGGCGTGGGGTAGTTTTGGGTCAAGAACCAAAAATCATCATTAAGACTTAGTTTGTTCATTTATGTATTTAATCATCCTTTTATTCATTCTACAAATATTTATTGAGCAACTATTAAGCTGCTTATTATGAGAATTCTGGGAATCCAGTGAGGAAAATGTAGATTTGGTTTCTGTTCATCAAAAGATTAAGATCTAGTGTGGGTTCCAACAATTAAAGAGACAATAGTCTTTGCTAAAATCTGGCTAGAGCCACAGCACACCAGGGTAAGTCAACAATTTCTGCCACAACACACGTGTTTTTATATGCCGAGTATAGTTAAGTAATTTATTAGATTTTTTTCAAATACAGATATTGGCATTAATAAAATAAATACATTGGACAGTGTAAGCAGCCTTAACCATCAGCTGAAAATTACCTCAGCAATGTACTATTCTCAGCAATATTCATGTACAAATGATGTGGGTTCCCAAAATTTTGTAAAGAGGAGCTATAGGTAATTTTCCGAAGCCTAATGGCACCGAGTGGTTTTGATGGCCACTTGTACTTCCAGCTGAGGAAATGGGAATGAAACCACTGGTTTACTTTGGGCAGATTCCAAAACCAATGTGTTGGATTTTGATCGATGCTTGTATTGCGCTTGTCCTTGCTGGTCCTTACCTGAGTGTTTGCACATCTGAGATTTGATATGGCAAGTGGAAGAGTTAGAGTGGGTTGAAAAATGCTGTCTGCCTTTAGGAATCAGGTGGAGAAAAAGTTCAATAGGAATGATCTGAGCATGCATTTAACAAGCTAAATCTACATCAAAGGGACAGAAAGGAGCCACTTGATAATAAAAATGTTGCTTTGATTTAAACTGGGCAAAAAGCCAAAGGTACTGGAAGGAGACTCTTAAACACACTGTATTGTTTCTGATCAAACACTCTATAAATCTGGGGTGAAATGTGAAATTTTTCTAGTAAATTGTGAGGCTACATCAAAATGGACCTCTTTCTGAGCTCCAGAGTTGAGCTCTTGTTCATAAAGTTCTTTTCCTTCTAATTAAAGAACAGATATAGATACATACATTAATTCAAAATAGATTTATTGAATGTCCATCATGTACAAGAATTTCTTATCAGGAATTATGATGAGAAGTTACAGGTTTCTTGAGGAATCACCACACTGTCTTCCACAACACTCCCACCAGCAGTGTAAAAGCGTTCGTATTTCTCCACATCCTTTCCAGCATCTGTTGTCTCCAGATTTTTTCATGATTGCCATTCTAACTGGTGTGAGATGGTATCTCAATGTAGTTTTGATTTGCATTTCAAGGCCTGTGGTCATCGTACTTAAACTGCACTTAAAAAAAAAAAAAAAAACAACCCTGGGGTAAATTAAAGGCTAAACAGGAGAGGGCCTAGAAATTTGTGGAAAGAATGTATGCCTACAACAAACTGAAGATTCTAGAAATGCTGCTCCTCCACCTCCCACATTTTCATGTGTGTCATGAAAGTGAAAAAAAGTCTTTTTAAATATTATCTGGTCTCACTGGAAATTGTTAGAGTGAGTTCATTTGGTGACTGTGTCTTTTTGTGAAATAATGCCTGCATACAATACTCTATATATGTATTTATTTAATGTGTTTTGGAATGAAAAAGTTATATACCAAAACACAGTAATCTGAAAATGGTATAATTATTCAATAGCTATTTTGAAAAAAAAATTGTTAATTGCATATTTTTTTCAAAAAAAATTATAATCTGATCTCATATTTACTTATGTAATACTAAATGTAACCACTTAAGATGAAATCAATTCTATCATGCTAATTTGTTCTTTAGATTTTAAATGGATTCTTTTGAGTTTTGTTTGTTTGTTTGTTTAATTCATTGGTTTTTGTTACAAGAGACAGAGTCCTGCTCTGTCACCAAGGCCAGCGTGCAGTAGTATGATCATGGCTCACTGTAACTTCAAACCTCTAGGCTCAAGCGATTCTCCCACCACAGCCTCCCGAGGAGCTGGGACTACAGAAATGCACCATCATGTCTAGCTAATTTTTCATTTTTTGTAGAGATGGGGTCTTGCTTTGTTGCTGAGGCTGGTCTTTAACTCCTGGGCTCCAGCAGTCCTCGTGCCACAGCCTCCCAAATTTCTGGGATTACAGGCATGAGCCACAAGACCCGACCAATTTCAAGTGTTTACATATTAGTTCTGACACTTCCTTTAGACGTCAACAACAAACTGGCCAGACGTGGTGGCTCACACCTGTAATCCCAGCACTTTGGGAGGCTGAAGTGGGCGGATCACCTGAGGTTGGGAGTTTGAGACCAGCCTGACCAACATGGAGAAACTGTGTCTCTACTGAAAAAACAAAATTAGCCAGACATGGTGGCACATCCTTGTGATCCCAGCTAGTTAGGAAGCTGAGGCAGGAGAACTGCTTGAGCCCAGGAGGTGGAGGTTGCGGTGAGCTGAGATTGCATCATTGCTCTCCAGCCTGGGCAACAAGAGTGAAACTTCATTTCAAACAACAACAACAACAAAAACAAAAAGTCTTAGCCAGCACCTCTCTTCCTATCCTCATCAGATGCGACAGTGACACTTCAAATCTTTGCGGTTCCCAAGATGACTTCTTAAGGCGCTGCACTGCTTTGTGTAGAACCTAAGCAAAATACACATTGTGTGATGGAATTCTCAGCCAATTTTCAGCTCAAATGCAAGATGCTGCCCTCCTACTATCACTTTCATGCTAGAAATGAAGATTTTAGGCAAATTTAAACACCCAGGAGGAAGCTGCTATTTTCCCACCTTTATATATCATAACATATAAGTGTCAAAAATATTTGCTTTGGGGCCCACTTTTTCGTTTCAATATTTAGAAAGAGTCATGAAGAGAGGATTAAGGGAGAATCAGCACTGATGTCTAATTAAAACTAGAAATCATGTAGTTTGGACAGAAAGCAGGAAATGGATACAGGTGGATGTCAGAATATTTCAGTAGAGTAGAGCAATCAACAGTTTTTAGAAATAGGTTTTAAATACCAAGAAAGATATGGGCAGCACAAATGACTAGAGATTACCAGCTGTGATAAGTCCAATTAGCATTGACACAGTCTTGTTAAAACATCTGTGTCATGTATATTAAAAATACATAACTTTGAAATACGGAGTTCTAGGATCTTTAAGTGATTGTGTTTCGAGAAGACAATAGCAAAAAGGCAATTTGTGTAATAATAAATGATAATACAATAAACATCTATTTAGGATCATAGATCACTTCATTTTAAAAAAGATCAATTGATGGATAACAAAGAAAATTAAATAGAAAATGTCACTAACTCAATAGGGCATGCATTTTCGATGTTATAATAATCACTTCATTCATATATTTTGTTTAAATTAGGGCCAACTGGTTGATTAACTGTTTATCATGCATCATCTACTTTAAGGGTTGGGGATCTATGAACAGTCTCTATTACATTGAAGATGCCAATTTTTGTTTCTAAAATGGAACACTTTCAACCCATTCAAAATGGTAAAACAAAAACAGTAATGTGTTGATTAAGGGGAATCACTTTCCTATCCCAAATAAAAACTTTCATAGTTAATTTTTCCTTTAGAAAACAAAAACAACTTCCAAAAACAAAAAGTAGACATTACGGTAGCTAAAATTCTATTAACATAGAATAATTATAATGACTGTGCTCACACAGGTAATAATATACGTGATTTTGGCACAATGTTTTTTAAATAAAAATAGAATCAATTCTGAGTTCTAGGTGGGAAAGCTTGCTAGAGAGCAGAGAAGTATTACAGACTTCTGGTTTTTAGCCAAATATTAATAAAGGAATGCGGAGTTTGAGGGGTGGGTCCTTCTCACTCAGGGATTAGGGAAAAGTTGTGCTCCATCCACGGAGTCAGATGGGGTGTGTCTAGGTAAGGTAGTCTGTGAAAAACTCTTACAGCGGGTGATGACTATAGCTAGAATGAATCAGAAGGTCTGACCAGTGTTGGTTCTGGGAGAGAGACAGGAGCAAGCAGGAAGAATAGGGACCTGTAGGGACCAATTTAGTGGCCGCATTGGAGTTAAGGGGATGGTCCACCTGAAAGTGGCAAAAATTACTTCCATGAAGGTTAAGCCATCTTCCTTTTTTACAACGCCTTCTAGAACACACCCGCCAAGGATGGAGAAGACTTAATGAATCACTGCCCTTAAGAAGAATGGAAGGAAATTCTACAGTGACATCTTTGACCTCACCTCACTTCACATAGTGATTGTTGAGGTTGACAGAAGTGATTCTAGGTATCTTTCATCACTTTGCTATCTGTGTTTTCTCAACAAATTTCTGATTATTGGCTTCCAAAACAGATTTTCTAGAGAATATATTTCAGTCATTAATGGTAATATCCTACAATTACACATTGCTTTGTATATAATCTGTTCCCATTACGGTTGATATCTCAGTCTCTGCTTGTGGACACTGATCTACAACAGACATTACATCAGGTTGTAGGGGAAATAAAGAGTTCATTCAAGGCCGAGATCACATCTTGACTTAGTTTCATGTAACCAAACTGCTCAAATCTCAGACGGCTTGTCAAGAAGATAAACCAATTTAGATGAACATTCTTAAATTCTTTATTTCACAATCCTTAAACCAAAATAAATAATCTCCTATAGATTTTCATAGCAGAGCCAAGACAGTTTCCATTTGAAATACAATTCTTAGCAAGATTTTACCATGTGTGAGACCATATATTATCTCATTAACGGTCTTAAGGCCTTTATTGCAGGACACTAAGCCACTCATCTGAAGAAATTAGTTAATCAAAAGATGATTTATTTACCAAGCTACAGCATCCCAACACGCACGATAATTGGATATGCTTTTCCTTTTTTTAATTCTGTTTTCACTTATCGAGTACCTGCTCTGGGCAGAACACTGGGTTAGTCAGTGTGATAATGAAACATAATTTGCCACTAAAGGAAAGCACAAAAAAACCCAAGAAGTAAATAGACTTAGAAATTACAGACTTCATCAGAAATTAAAAGTCATATTTCATTATAACAACAACAGCAATAACTACCTCCCTATCCATTATACACTGTGCTTATTACTGTGAAAACATTTTGTTAATGTTTGCAAGAGACAGGGGTCATATGTAAAATATCCAAAAACTTGTAAGACCTGCATACGATCAGTCAGAAGGCTGAAATGTGGATACCTCCGAACTCCCTGCCAGGTGTTCAAGCTTTAGTTGCTGGGCTTGCGTGCATGAAGGGGATCCCAGACTACCAGAGTGTCAGGAACCCTCAGGCAGAACCTGTTTACTATTTTAACAGCTGATACAGCTGAATATCAACCTGGATGTACCTGATGCATTGCTATCCTCATTTTTCAGGTGAAGAAACTTGTGACTTAAAGAAGCTAAGTTATTTCTCTTTGGTCACAGAACTAAGGTGTTGAAGCTGAAATTTGAATAAAATACTTTCTGATTTCAAAGCCTGTGTTCTTAATCTCTTTTCCCTATGTGATACAGTAAGCGAGCAAACACTCTTAGGATTGCTGGGGGGAAGGAAACGCAGTGTCTGACTAAAGATATTTGAGGACACTGCAGAGTAGTGTACTTTTTCTAGGCCTTACAGGGGTAATCAGATTTCAGGCCACATTTAATTCCTCAGTGTAATTTATAGAAGATATGTAGGCACACTTATTTTCTAGAGATATAATCATTCAAAGCTTTGGGTGAGTCATGTACTCTTATATTTATGCCTCTGCCATGATGAAAAGAAATTCTCTTTGGTACTTAATCCTAAATTAGATATTCCTATTCTCAGTTTCTCAATTTTCAAGGGGAAATTACTTTGTTACTTTGATTTAAACTTCCTTAGTTTGTTAGCCTCAATCCTTATAATACTTAGAAGTAGCTTCGAACATGCTGAAATTTCTGAAAAGTGTCATATATGAATAGATCTCTTTTATTAAATGAGATCTGAGTCCTGATAGCCACCTTGGGAGTGAATGAGCAGGGATGTTGGCCTGAGTGATGACCCGGATTCACCTCTGGCTCCCTTCTGTCTGTGAGACAGGACCCTTCTCGAATCCTGGCTCTTCCCTTTCCAGCTTGTGCCTCTGTCAGATATTCACCCTGCCTGAGCGCCTTTCACTTGTGCCCCAACCTACTTGGGGGCCTCATGCTGATCATGCTCTTGTAATAATGAAGTTCTTTCTGTTATTAAAAGACTTTCTATGTATTTCTAATGTATGTTTTATGTATATTAATTAAATATATGTAAAAACATCTTTTAGTAACAGAAAGCCTGTGGTGCTTTTAGAGCTATGATACAAGAGCATGCAAGGGCAGTAAACAGATATGTATCTGACCCAGAGGATGACACCAGGTGTTAATGGAAAGTGCTTCTGTGGTTGCATTAAATGGAGAAGCGACGTTCTCTCTCTGTTCAGGAGACCTGAAAACTGGAATACAGAAGCTTGTAAGATGACTCATTTCCAGTGAGATTTCTTTATGTGATGATACCCGAGTCTTTCTTGATCAGGCACTGTCTGCTGCTGACATGTGGGTTGGGGTCAGGTTGTTCTTAGGGCCACATTGTTCTCTAGATACTGACAATTATGCAAACCTAGGGTGAGGCTAGCAGCGACCATTCCAACACCATCATTGGACTTCCTGGTTATTTCTGCAGACCAGCTCTACTCATAAGTGAATTTCCTTGACTGCTGTCACCGCTGGTCCTTCCATCTAGCCTTATAGCCCACACCACTGATATCCTGCTGTTCTCAGCAACAAAGCTAATGGAAGGACTGTCCACTCAGTGTGTATTGAGATGGGCTTGAATGTGTGTGTGGCAATACTTAGTGAACGAAAGAAAGAGTCAGTATCCAATGTATTTGGCAAGAAATAGTAAAGAAATAGATAGCTTCCAAAAATACAAAGTGTGCTTGGTAAATATGTTGATGCCCAAACTGGTAAATATGTTGATGCCAAAACTAAATCTTACTTATCTTTGTAACCCAGGTTCAGTCACTGTGCCTAGTATATAGATATCATTTAATAATTGTATACTAAATTAAACTGATAATAGTTGTGTAAATTTGCAGATACAAGAGAATTATGCCAGCAGAGCAAGAAAAACTAGAGTCTGGGGAGAGATAAAATGAATTTGGCAGTGAGAGAATATTAATTAAATATGGATAGGCAAGAAAGAATAAGCAAGCTGCAGATAAGAAAATCATGGAGCAAGGAGTGAAACAAATTAGAATTAGAATTCCTATGTATCTAGACATGCATGACTTTACTTACATTCTCCCATCATTTCACTCAGTGTCTTAGGCAGGAGGGGAGAAAGAATATAGCTGTGGAAGCATGAATCAGAATAAAAACACAGGGGCATGGTATAATTTTTTGCACATGGCTGACCCAAAATATGTACAAATATGGCTTCTGGAGATTTCCAAGTGGATATTGCATTATCCCTTAAAATCAACAATTTAAATCTGCCTCTTTTTTTTTTTTTTTTTTTTTTTGAGAAAGTGTTTCGCTCTTGTTACCCAGGCTGGAGTGCAGTGACGCGACCTCGGCTCACTGCAACCTCCGCCTCCCGGGTTCAAGCAATTCTCCTGCCTCAGCCTCCCGAGCAGCTGGGACCACAGGTGCACACCACCATGCCCAGCTAAATTTTTGTATTTTTTAGTAAAGACGGGGTTTCACCATGTTGACTAGGATGGTCTCCATCTCTTGACCTCGTGATCTACCCTCCTCGGACTCCCAAAGTTCTGGGATTATAGGCGTGAGCCACCGCGCCCCGCCTAAATCTGCGTCTTCTAACAGATTTTCTCAATCATCAGAATGACCTCTCTTCTAGACACCATGAGCTAAGCATGTATCAGGAAAACTGCATTTGATCTTCATAGTAGTCACATAATTGGAAATATGTCATTTCACAGATGGGGCAAGTGAAGTTTGAAGAGGTTTAAGATGTGCAGTATCATCCTTGGTTCCACTGGCTCCTAAGCCAATGATTTTAAGCGTTGTGTTAACAATTGTTTCTCTGATGTGGCCCAAAGCAATCTGTTCGTACCTGTATCTTACTATACACATTTGGATTTGCTGGGGTTGTCAATTATTTGCGCACTTCTGTGTTCTTTTCTTGCAAACTTCTTGAGGGCTTAAAAAAAATAGCAGGGTTGAGGGTGGTTATCTCCTAATTTTCTTTGAAAATTCTTAGTTTTGGGGACTAGAGCAGGATGATTTGCACATATGAGGGACTCATAATGATTAGTCAATGAACAAGGTAACCATATTTTTTATAAGTAATAAATTAGACTTCCTTACTTGAAAGCAGCTAAATAGCCAAATTTGTCTATATTTGTCAAAGTCAATTAAACTATGCCCCCCAAAACAGAATACAATTCAGAAACAAAATTCAGATTACCCGGTGATTAGTACTTGATCTAGTTAGATTTTTAAAAGCAAAGATCAGAGAGCTAGCAGCTGAGTTAATGACACACCATCCATTGGCAATGAACTCTATTGAACAAAATGAATGGGAACTGTCTTCTGCTGGAAAAACAAAGCTCTGGGGCACACAGAGTCCCTCTAGCAGGAGCAGCCCTATTTTATCTTCTTTAAATATTATACTGCCAAGTTTGTTAAAGAAACTGCTTTATAGCTAAATACGTTTTAAAAGCCCTGCTGTAGGAATTTGGTTCACAAGTCTTGAGTAGAATCTTACCTTAATCAGTGACTTAGATTATCACATGAGCAGACATCCATTTAGTTTTTTCTCTGTCTAAAAGCTAAAAGTAGGTTTTCTCAATCCCCGGCCCCACAACATGATGACAGTCATCAATTTCTTATAACTGTAATCATAATGTGAGGCATGAAATGTGTGCATGTGTGTGTGTTTAAGGAGAATCAAAGACTTAAGTTGGCTCTATATAGTCTAATTTATCTTACCCCCAGCAAACACGTTACTCCTAGTGCCATGACTCAAGTCTGTTGTGGAGAATCCTATAACCTCAGAGTTATCCTTATAGTTGAAAAAATTGGGAGAAGCTTGGACCACACATAGAAGCTGGAAGTAGCAGCCAATAAGAACCAATTGGGAAAAATAAAAATGACTATTTTTATACTTTTAATGATTCACTGGATGTTCAATCGACTTAAAGTGGCTGTTCAGTCCAATTGCAGTGACAATATCTCACTATTGACTTATAAATTACATGACCTTTTAACATCTCAGATATGTTAGTTCTCCCCTAAATCCTAGCCACTCTTGGGTAGCATGCAGTGTGTGTATTAGACCACTGATGGGTTGCATTCTAGTGTCATGTCTTGTATAAAATGACTGCAGGGGCCAGGCGTGATGGCTCATGCCTGTAATTCCAGCACTTTGTGAGGCCAAGGAGGGCAGATCACCTGTGGTCAGGAGTTTGAGACCAGCCTGGCCAACCCCATCTCTGGTGCAACCCCATCTCTACTAAAAATTTAAAAAATTAGCCACGTGTGGTGGCGCATACCTGTAGTCCCAGCTACTCGGGGAGGCTGAGTCAGGAGAATCACTTGAACCTGAGAGTCAGAGGTTGCCATTGCAACCTCTAAGATAGCACCACTGTACTCCAAGATAGCACCACTGTATTCCAGCCTGGGCAACAGAGCAAAACTCTGTCTCTAAATAAATAAATATAAATAAAGAGTAAAAATAAAAATAAATAAAATACCTGCAGGGCTTACCTGGAGAGGCTCCATGGTGTGGGAAACAGCCTATTATACATTGTTCATGGGAGCCTGGCCTTTACAGATCACACAGGCACTTTCTGCCCTAATCAGTTTGGATATATGAGGTTGTAGCTTATGACGTAAATGATGAAAACTACTTTGGTTTCTAAAAACAGGACATTTTAGTCTTACAAATATCCATAAATCAAGTCCCATGTCAGTATCTTAGCAATTACATTAATTGAATATTGACCTTTAAAGCAAATCCTTTTAGTGATTCTACCCTTCTCATTTATAAGAGAGTTCTTCCTGATGTAATTTTATCTTTACTTGAAAGAAATGTTACCTTAAAAAATTATTATTTTTACAAGTATTGCTTTCTACATTTACAAAGATAATTTCCTTCTTTAAGCTAATTTTATTCTTAAAATAATGGAACTGTTTCCTCCATTAGATCTTTCTTTAGCTTTATTTATTTCTGGTGTGCTGTCTTTGGAGATTATTGTTTCAAATTAATACTGGGAGGGAAGTGCTTTGCTCACAACATAGATTGTCTATTTTCTTATTTAATTATTCTCTTCTTTAGTGCAGGATTATATTTAAACAATCACAGGCAAGTAGCATCATAAAGAATTGTCCTTTTGAGGTATAGAGACTGCTAATTAAGAGTTCCTTTGTATAAAACGAGTAAAGGAACTACTAACTTATTTTTTGAGAATGAATAAAATATAAGAAATTTAACACTGGGAACTTGCCCTGAAGATGTTATTCTTGTCTGAAATGTTATAACCTTGAATATTTCTCTCATTCAACAAAATGTGTGCTATTACATGATGTGTCTAAAGACTTTGACTATTACCTAGCTTGCCATTTAAATCCAAATACGCTTGAAAAACACTGCAGAAGCTATTACAAGGGCTGTTCCATGGGTATAATTCTTCCACTAATAAGCTTCACCTTGATGAAGCAAAGGTCACCTCTCTGTGTTTCACTATTTTGTATGTGTTTCTGCTGATGGCTAAAGATAATCTTCAATTTCCATTTCTAGTTTAGAAATGTCCGATATTGGCTAACATACATGCACACACTTTAGAAAAAATATTTCCATGTTTGAATACTTCCTTGAATAAATCTCTTTCCTTAGCTGTTTTACTTCAGATCTCTCTAATCTCATTGCTTCTGTCTCATCCCCAAGGGCACGCTGTCATCACCTGTCATGTTAACTTTCTCTGTAGGCCCTTGCAATTATCACCTTATGAGTTCCCTTTTGTCCTAACATTTATCTATTTTTGAGTCAATTTATTTCCTACTCCTGTTCCAAATCCAGTTTTTCGTTTCATTTTTGTTTTGTTTTTCCTTATACAGGTGAACTCCAATGTTTTTGGTTCCAGTAAAAATTAATTATTTCTGTGAAATACTTGGCACATTCTTTTTCCTCTTACAGTCTAAAAGCTAACAGCAACAGGAGGAAGAAAGTCCATTTCAGAAACTATGAGGGATTATAAAGCAATGAATAAGACTAAGATTCCCAAGACCTTTAAACCTGGCTTTGCCATAGCATTAGGTATGAGCTGAGGGTCTTCGGTGAACTTTGACTTCCAATATTAACCCGCTAGTTTCTGTATAATTTTTTAAGTTTCTTTCTGATGAGACATATATAACTTTAATTATTTGAAATAAAATACTCTGAAATCATCACCAAGAAATTGCTATTAAGTGATGCAAGAGACAGCAGTGATGAGAATGAGAATCCAACAGCCCTTCTACTCTGAGCCTGCCAGTCATTAAAGTAGAGAGTGACGTTTATTAACCTTAGTTTTAGCAAGCTGCTCCCTGAATGCAGGTTTGGGGATTAGGTAAGAGACAAAGGATGAAAGAGATTTTTTTTTGTTTTTTATCCTCTGAGCTTACCTGGCTCAGAGGTGATGAATTGTTATTATAGAAAGTTGTATTAATTCATTGGATTTGTCACATATTTCTGGAGATGATTTCTCATAAATTGGACACGGTAAGGCAAAATGCAAGCATTAAAACCAAGTCCTATTGGAAAACTTGTAGTTTTAAAGAATGCTACTAGTATCAAGGAACTTTCATGTAAAAGCACAAAATATAATATCAAGAGTAACCAAGAAGCGTCATCAGCAAAATGGGAGAATAGGCAGTTCCAGTCTCCTGTCTCCTGACAGAAACATTAAAAAGCAAGCAGAAATTATCATAACCCACCCTTTGAGAGCTCTGAAAAATAGTGAAAGGTTTACAGCAACCAAATGAATGGTGAATCTAGAAAAAGGAAACTTTAAAATACGAAAACTTCATAGTATTTTCACTTGAATGTGCACCTATTTTAGTCAACATCAGTTATTTGTAAACTGAAGAAAACTCAATATTATCTTCAGCAATCAGCATTTTTATTTGCCACAACCTGCTTTCTGCTTTGGTAGCTTTCATGATGCTATGTTTTGAAAACTGTTCCCAGAGAGAGACTGTAAGATATTGGTCCCTGGCATCAGAAGGAAGTGAGAAAACATTACTTGCAAGATACTGTGTACTGTTCTAATCTAGCTGGCGAATGTCTGACACAAAGTGTTCCGTTTTGCTTAACTCAGAAGTTATGCAAGCAGGAAACTCTGTAGCTGATGTTCTAAAACATTGTAATGAGGAAAAGTAAGCTGTAAATGCCTAAGGAAAAAATTGCATTTGAGACATAGACTAGACCAACTACAGCCTGAGAGGAAAAGCCTAGGAGAGGCTTCCTTCTGGAATTTAGGGTAATTCAAAGCACTCGTATATAAGCTGAAATGTAGAAAGCCATGCACATGCCTAGGCTAATACTCTTAGATGCGAGATGACCTTTTGCCCTCAGTTTGGGTTTAACTCTAGTATCAGTGTAAATCTAGGTAAGTATTGAAGAAAACATTTAGTTCAGAGCTAATCTGCAAAGACTGTGAGAGGTGATTTTTTTGTATATGTAGCTTGTGATATTTAAGAAAATATCTGTCACAATACTATCTGAACACAAAGTAATGAGCTACAATTTCAATGACTACACATGACAAGAGATACAGTCTCTGCAAAAATAGTTGGGGAAAGTGACTAGATAAGTGCAAGACTATAGTCTTCAACAATCAAGGAAAGAAGAGGAGCTTCAAGATGGCTGTGTAGGGATAATTGGTATCCCTTACTTCCTCCACAAAGAACAGCTAAAAGAGAACACAATAATTCAACATAGAAATGACAGGAGATTCCTAAACGACACCCTATTCAATAAATAATGCTGGGAAAACTGACAAGCCACATGTAGAAGAATGAAACTAGATGCCCATCTATCACTTTATAAAAAAAATCAACTCAAGATGGATTAAAGACTTAAATCTAAGACCTGAAATCATAAAAATTCTAGATGATAACATTGAAAAAAGCTCTTCTGGACATTGGCCTAGGCAAAGAACTCATGACTAAGAGCCCCATAAGCAAATGCAACAAAAACATAAATAAATAAATGGGACCTAATTGAATGAAAATGCTTCTGCATAACAAAAGAAACAATCAGCAGAGTTAACAATCTACAAAGTGGGAGAAAGTGTTTGCAAACTATGCATCACACAAAGAACTAGTGTCCAGAATCTGCAAGGAACTTAAACAAATCAGCAAGAAACAAACAAATAATGCCATCAAAAAAGGAGCAAAGATGTGAATGGTCATTTCTAAAAAGAAGACATACAGATTTCTGCCAAGATGGCCGAATAGGAGCAGCTCTGACAAGCAGTTCCCAGTGAGAGCCACGCAGAAAGAAAGTGATCTCCACATCTCCAGCCAAGGTACCAGGTTCATCTCCATGGGACTGGTTGGACAGTGGTTGTAGCCCAAGCAGGGCAAACTGAGGCATGGTGGGGTGCTGCCTCACCCAGTGATGATGAGTGTTTCTTCATATGTTTGTTAGCTGCATAAATGTCTTCTTTTGAAAAGTATCTGTTTGTGTCCTTTGCCCAGTTTTTGATGGGGTTGTTTTTTTCTTGTAAATTTGTTTTATTTCTTTGTAGATTCTGGATATTAGCACTTTGTCAGATGGGTAGATTGCAAAAATTTTTTCCCATTCTGTTGGTTGCTGGTTCACTCTAACAATTGTTTCTTTTGCTGTGCAGAAGCTCTTAAGTTTAATTAGATCCCATTTGTCTATTTTGGCTTTTGTTGCCATTGCTTTTGGTGTTTTAGTCATGAAGCCCTTGTCCATATCTATGTCCTGAATGGTATTGCCTAGTTTTCTT